>OMLF01020013.1:62340-109251 GCA_900302615.1 Holocentrus rufus
GAACTCCCTTGGGCAACATTTGGAGGGAAAAAACACACTATATTGGACATCAGCACTCTCTCAATTCTAATAATCCTTTCTCCTCCCCTTCTCCTCATCCCTCGGGGCATCATACATGTTCCTTCCTCATACCATTCACATTCTTTCAATGTTTTTGCACTATTGTTCATGCAGTGCACATCCTTAAGATATATTCATCTCTCCAGGAGAGGAAAGGCCACCAAAATATTATACTGAAGTAGAAGTACTTTAAGTCAATTTAGAAGATGTGAATTACTGGTATAAATTTATCTTAAGCAAATGTAATACTGTGTTTCCTTTAAAACATACCCAGAGAAAACAAGTCTTGCTGTTTACATTCTCTAGTGATATTTGATATACTGTATAGATTGCGTTGAGCATTCTAAAAATAAGGTGAGAAAACTCATCTTATTATTCAATCAATGAAAATTCATATAAAACTGAAATGTCTACCTCCATTCACTAATGTTGCTGCACTGATGTTTCTTTTACATTTGGCAAGTCAACAACCTCATGAGTTCAAACTAATAGTACTGTCACTGGATGGATCTTTTCTAAACCACAACTATGGCCAAATTAAAGTTAAATATGTGAAGTTACTGCATGCAAACGTTATCTATACACATAAATGTGCAGATTTAATGCAGATGCAGTTAAGAATTGGCTACTTACTAATGCAAAAGTGTAGAAAATCAACATTTTTTCTTATTTGTACTCAATTTAAATACAATTTGAAATCTAACAATGTATACTAAGAAGTAAATTCACTGACTTAAAAAAAAACAACAAAAAACAGTAATGCAGGAATACACAAAAAGCTGCTCGGTTACAGTAATGAGAGTAATTCTAATTCATTACTTCCACTCTTGCATCTCTCACTGAGACAGTCAGCCGTGAAAAGGTTACATACAACTTGCAATCCAAATGAGTCTTGGTGGCTAGCCTTTCAGGAGTGATGATTTGTTAATGTGATCATGCAACCAAGTATTAAACCCCTCATAGGCAATTAGTGAACACGAGAATATTCCAATTTGTTCTTCTAAACCTGACCCTTGTGCAAATCACATTGGCTTGGTAGAAAAAGGATTCATGCATTCTGCTCAAAGACAACTGCTTCCTAAGCTTGGTGTCTGCTCTGTGGTTTTGTTACATGTATGTGTGTGGGCACTTCAGTGGTGTGCATGAGATTATTTGACTTTCAGTCTTAATGTGTAAAGTATGTGTGCGAATGTGCATTAAACAGAAAGTGTGGTGGGGCCTTAGGGAGGCAGGAACTGGTGGTATTAAGTCATTGGGGATAAATATGCCAGTGGCTGGTGAATTGCTTCGCTTGTCTCTGCAGATAATGGTGACTAGAGAGAGAAAACACTCCGATCAAGTAATTCAGCATAATAGCTCCTGGAGCCTTAGCCTGTGTTATTTCCTTTATTTAGTCTGTTCTGTTCCCCTGTTCTGCTCCTCATGAGTATCTATGGGCCTCATCCCCTATCTAAGATGAATCACCTGACTCTCATCTGCTTGTTTTCTCATTCTGCTTGTTATTTTACATTCAGAAAAGAAAGAAAGAAACACAAAGCTGCACACTGTTTCATCTTCATGCAGGCAATGTAATGAGATGCTGTGGAAACATATTTTCTTCATAATGTAGGTCAAGAGTAAAGAGCATATTCATGTGGGCAGGAAAGGTCAGAGAGGAGGATATATTCATGTAGCCTTTTGCAAAGTATGACCCCCTCTTTGTAGTCTTACTTTTTGTAACTTTGTGGACTGTAATTCTCCATCTTAGTTTCTATCTTAGCAACGAGCTGCACTGAATATTTTAATTTTATTTACTCCTCATTCAGGCACATTTACTCCCCACAGAGTGAAGACAGTCAGCCAATTTCAGATGCATTTTCCCTTCAGTGTGACTTTTTTTCCTGTTGAGTATATATTTATCCACATAGAAAGTGCAGATAAACTAAAACACCCAAAACAAACAAAAAATTCAAAAACATACAAAACAAAACAAACAAAAGCAAGGGCATGATATTCGCATTACGCATAGGCATGTAAACACATGTATATGCACATGTATATGTTAATGTAATGTATTTGTTTGGCAATTATCAGTACCTTTTCCATTTCTTAGAATTTTTTTTAGTGCTTTCCTTACTTTTTGTAGTGTGTTTAATGTTATTGTTCCTCCCCACATCCTGAGTCATGCCTTCATTGTGCAGTTTCTCAGTCTGGTTCTTTTTCTGGTCTTTTCTCATCTGTTTGCTTTCTTTAAAATAATATCAAAGCAACAGTTTTATATATTTTATCTATTTTAGCTCTGCCTCATAGTGTTAATAGTCTAACTTGGCCATTGTTGTTAGGTTCGCACACGAAAGTTCCCAAACACTACAGTCTAAATACAGAAGCTGTCTACTACCAATTGGAAATATTCCAGGCCTGAAAGAAGTATGTCTCAATTCACAGAGAGCCTTAACCCTTTTAGACCTCCTTGTACCTATATAAGGATTGTAATCCTCAGTTCCTACTTCAGCAGTATTCTAACTAGGGCACAGTATGAGGCCTTTTAAGTCTTACCTGACCTGGATTATCAAGGGAGCTTCACCGCACGAAAAAAAAAAAAATACAAACATATGCGCACGCACACACTCATGCACAGGCACGCACAGGCACACACACACACACACACACACACACACACACACACACACACACACACACACAAACACAAAAATGTCAAGCATGAGCCCATTTTTTTGCATATGGGAATTACATTATACTGGAACATGTTTGGAGAAGTAGACAAAACAGGGTAAAACCTGAAGGCTACAGAAACAAGGCCTGTCATGTGCTCACTTACTTGCTAATTAAACCATGCAAATGTATATGATGGGTGAGAGGTGTCTAAGGAATAAAACCGGTTTATCTCTCCCTTGGCTCTAGAAATATCTACAGGAAACAAGGATTGAGCCCCTCTGCCCCATCAATACACATGCCCTTGAAGAAATAAGTAATGGAAGGCAGACTGTAGGAGAAAATCAAAATGAGAGAGAGGAAAGTCTGAGAAAATTAATCACAGTATTAATAATACTGATAGTTAATACTTGAATTTGGCATGTCTGAGGTGACTTTTCATTTCATCTTAAAGGAGAACACCAGAGTTATTTGGAGTTACAGCTTATTGTTTAGTCTACATTTATTTTGCAGTGCATGCCATGTGCAGTTAGATTTTTTTTCCACATTTACTTGTTTTTTGTTGTTTTTAAAATACTGTTAAATTTGGAGCAGAGTTAATTAGTGAAAACTATAAGGAACATATCTAAATATAAATCTTAAAAGAAACAATGTCAAACCTCTACATCTGCTCTAGCTCTCTGTTATAGAATACACAAATGCTTGTCTGAGCGGGACAAAAACACCTTAAAAATTTTGTGCATTTCCTATATATTTCAATTTTACAGATTTAGCTATGGCATATATCCTTAGATTGGGCTACATTTGGCAACAAATAAAATGTCAGGAACGCTATTTGATCGACTGCTGTAAATGAGTGAGTCCATTGATGCAGCTGAGATTAGTGGATGTGATCTGGGGCCACGAAAACATTTTTTTTAGGGCCCCCAAATCCAAGAGCTGGCTCCGTCAACGATATTTAGTAACATCAGCTAGTCAGTTAGCACATGGCTTCAACAACTTATGTCTACACATTTACCACACAGGTGTTGACAGAATGAAAATGTGTGACAGAACGAAGGTCACATTGTACTGACAAGTCGAAGTCAAGTGTATTTTCAGTATTCTGAACGTGTGAAATCTTCCTCTGAAATCTTTACAGCATATGCTGACATGACATCTAATGACTAAGAAAAAGCTATGGAGTTCATACAATCTTATACAAGTTTGCTACTTGGAAAACTGCATTGCATTTTGTCACGGGGTAGCAAAGCAGGCCCAAATGCAAGAGCCAGGAGACAAAGGGACTGAAAAAAATAATTTAATCCAAAAAATTACGAGAAACAAGGAAAAACACAAGGAATCAGGCACTAGGAGTACAAGGAATACAGATGGCAACTCAAATAAACAATGACAAACGAACCGACGGAGAACAAAGGGAAACAACAAGTACACACAAGGAACTAATCACTGAACAAGACACACCTGGAGTGGGAAGGCACAGGAGGGAAACACAGGGATTGGTTGACAAGGGAGACAACGAGGGTGTGAGGCAACGAGACCAGGGCAGGGCTGACGAGACGAACACAGGGCAGGTGTGCAGGGGAACACAGGCTGGGAAGGACTACAGGGAAACAGAAAACCAAAACAGGACAAGGAACACAGGAGTCCATGAAACAGAACGAAAACCCCAAAACAAGTCCATAACCTAAAAGTCCAAAACACAAAGAAAACAAAGTCCAAAGAACAGAATCATGGCACATTTAACTTTATCCTATCAGGAAACATGCAATGCAATATAATTTCAAACTTTCAAACATCTCCAGAGTGCAGCATCAAGTTCAGGACACCATAATTTCCATAAATTTATTATTTATTATTTTAAAAACATATAGTTGTCAGTTTGAAAATCAGTATGTTCTTCAAATATTCCACAGCACATAGTAGGCCTCTTCACATCAGTTCCAATTAAGCTCTATTCATCATTGAGCATTATACTGATGAATATGGGTGTCATGAACTGGACAATAATCATGAGGCACATCTGTGCTGTGACTTCCAAAAACCCATATGGGAATGTGATTTGTTACACATGACTGAAACACGAGCCCTGGATCCCACAGATAGTTTGTTAACATTCAGGTTGTGTTTCACCATCTCTGCACCAGTTTAGGAAGGATACCCACTGCTCCCATAAGTGACCACAATGACCTCAACATTGTCTTTGAATCACAATGGTTTCCATCCTACTTTAAACTAAGGAGCTGCTGGCTATAATTTTCCTTAAAACAAGGACATATTTCAGTTAGTCGTTAGTCTTTATGTTTTATTGTAGTTTTTGTATTCATGCAGCTTCATTTGCTTCGGTCATGCACATGCTCTCTAGCATTGTTTGAGAAAACTTTCATTTCAAAATGCAAACTACTCACTGCAACAATTAGATTGAAATTGTTTATGGCTTAAATGACCATGATGGTGAAATTTGGTATTAATACCCAAGAGGGGGTTATTTTATGTGATTATAGATGTAACAGAACTGAAAATGGTGTGAGGCAAGGCAATGCATATACTCAGTTACTAGTAGATGTTTTGACTCAAACTAGTGCTCATACAGCATAAGAATCAGCCTCAACAGCTACAGTTTTATAGGTGTTTTACATATAGAGAATGAAAGAGCTGTATAAATCATGTAAAATGTCCACCAGACATTTGTGATGCAGTATGTAGACATGGGTGTGTCGGAGTTTTATTTATACAGCGTTATTGTGTCCACCAGGTGTGGATGCATTGTGGGAACCGGACAGGAACTGCATGGTATTTTGCGTCAGTCCATTCTTTTTCCACCACTGGTTTGTTTTTGCTGGACCTGCTCGCATTTGTGAAGCATGGAAATATATTATTTTAACTTGTGGGTCTATCTATAAACAACGAAGAAATAGATCTCGTCAGGTTTTTGCCTACGAATGAATATATTAAGTGACCTCTTTATCGTGCCAGTCAGCCTGAGCACAGACTGAAGCAACACAATCAAGCAAAGTTTTTTCCCAGTCGGAGGTCCATTTTATCACCGGACACTTGAGTTTTATGGTGTCAAGTGGTCAAATCTTTGTACTGGTGTTAAAATGAATTTCTCTGTGTCAAAGGCTTAGCACAGATGTCAATTTTTCACTTTTTTTCCATTTAAAATAATAAACACGACACACAGCAGACATCATATGGCTGGAAAGCAGCCAACAGAGAAATAATGAGCACAACTCCAATCTATTTACTTTCTCCAAGCTATTTACTTTGCTGGTTTGTCTTCAGTTCATCCGTGACTTTCAACATAATGCTAACTTTATACTACTCACCATCAAAAAATTAAAAAAAGCTCTTTAAAATATACCTGTCACAGGAAAATTAACAACCAAATCTGCTGTATTCATATAGTGCCATCATGCAGACCTCATTTAAAAACACGCTCAAACTTAAGCTTCCTATACCACACCATACAACATATTTGATCTTAATCTTCCATTGAAATAAGGTGCCAGGATCTTACTCTTTCCACAAGGGTCCTTGACATCTTGAGAGATTTGGCTTTCCCAGCAAGGCTTTTACCCCCATCTGATGGCTAATTTGATCCAAAGTTCCTCTTACAACAGTCTGGAGTGTTTAGTGTTGGAAGTCTAAAAACTGCTGGAAGCCTTAGCCACTGAAGAGTAGTTATTGATTGTTTGGGGACTACTACAGGCCTGAGGTGGGTAATTACATGATGGGCTCCCATACTGTGCCTGCGGGGACAGACGGAGGCCAGGAGAGATATGCTCACACCGCCTCCTTAATGAACACCATCAGGATGCCACAGAACTTTGATAGTGCAGAACAATGAAGCGTTGGACCTGCCGTCTTTGATAAGGGATTTGGAAAGCCAATTCTGAATGTTAATCGAGCCAAAGAAAGTAAGACGTGCCGGGTTATCTCTCAATACCGGAGCTACACTTCAAAACTTGGGTCACTGCCTTCTTGTGGAGCGGTTGGATTTAATTTGAGGATTTTGTTGACTTGGCAACGGCCTTGCCAGTTTGAGGGAACAATATCATCCAACTGACAAACTGGCTGCAGCGCTTTTGATGATAATTGCTAAATAGGCAAACAGTTTAGTCAGAGCAAATCAATTAATCTTCTTCTTTTCACTTCATCTTCATGTCATCTTGAAAAAGGAAACTGGCAAAGCGCTCTTTGAAGACTTTTTTTCTGCTAAGCAAACATTTTTCTACAACATTCACCATTTTCCCTGCAACCTGCATATTAGCCTGGTCCGCTGGGTCCTTTTTCTTTTATGTAATCTACTTTGAAGCGGAAACAGGGCAAGGCAAACTGCCACGTACGTGCTCTCTCTGTAGATATGAGGGGGTCTTGTGGCCTTTGTCTTGTGAAAATGCTGAGGTGAGTTAATGGGAAGTGTCTTCCTCAAGGCCAAAGGCGGCCTGTCTTGTCTCAAGGTCTGGCTACCGTGAGAGCTTGTCATTTATCAAGACCTCGAATTAGGTTTTCACTTCAGCTGTGGCCACATCATTGAGAAAATCCAAAAGTGACAGTTATGGAAGATAATAATTTACCGTTTGAATCATTCATGTCATTTGTAGGATGGCTGCCTGATTTTGTTTATAAGATTAATACCTTGAGGCTGTTTCCCAAATAAAATGGCCATCCTGAATTCTTGTGCGCGCTCCAGAATATCAATTTAGCATAGACCCAAACATGGCACACGCTATGATGTCAGCAAGCAAGACAGATGGACTCAGTGAGTGGGGGTTGTTTGACTGAAGTAAACTAACCTGTGATTTGGGATTTGATGGTTGAAAGGATTGTTGGCTTGAGTCAGTGAGGAGAGAAGTTAACAGAGGCATGCACTGCAGGAGTAATAGACCGGAAGAATGGGAACAGTTGAGCACTGCGCGACTGTGTCCAGCAGAAATGTCCTGCCTGAAACAAAATAACGCAGGAACAACACTCAGTCAAACAAGTCCGAACCCCATCGTGACAAGTTTTCATTGCAAAACTGAAGACCATTTGCCCTTCAAATGCAGCTTCTAAACTTATTATCTTTAGATGCACCATGCTTCCATAAAACTACAGCTCCAGCAGACGCAATCCTCTTCCTATGATGATGTTTTTATTGTTTCATATATCCAACAACAGTTTGCAACAGATTATTTTTCCCTGACCTTAAACAGGATTTCAGGGGCTAATCTGATTTAGAGAAATCTCTCCATAAATGTAATTTTTCTGTGTGTTTCTCTTGGCAATGCAGAAGTACAAGACCAAAGTTGACTGGGCCTTCGCCCTTTAGTCCTTGGCACCATAATTTTTTATTTTTTTTTACAGACAGACTCTATGTAAGTTGCTTCACCTTGTTTTATTCCAATCTCATGTGCCTGGAAGCCTGTTCTCAAACTGTGTGGTATTTTTCTTGTTGGTTTTTATTAATATTAAGGCTGCAATTTATCTATTTATTTATTTTTTAATAAAGTTAATCACAAAGTAGTCATGAATTAATCACACATGTAAAATATATTAAATTACTGTTGTTTAAATTGATTAGTGCGATGGTGTCATACAGGAGAACAACAATGTTGGTTGTTACTTTCCCTTTAAGTGTTTTATGCTATTTAGCAAAAGGAGCCTTTGCCTCACATGTCATGGTTCGGTGTCTTGGACTCTTTGTTTTCTTTGTGTTTATGACTCTTGTGTTTAATTTTTGGACTTTCATGGACTCTTGTGTTTCTTGTTTTGGTTTCCTGTTCTGTGTGTCCCTCCTGTTTCCCTGTAGTCCTTCCCAGCCTGCGTTCCCCTGCACACCTGCCCTGTGTTAGTCTCGTCAGTCCTGCCTTGTGTTCTTGCCTGGCCACACCCTCGTTGTCTCCCTTGTTATCCAATCCCTGTGTTTCCCTCCTTTTCCTTGTGCCTTCCCACTCCAGGTGTGTCTTGTTCTGTAATTAGTTCATTTTGTATGCTCCTTGTGGTTTTCCTTGTTTCTTGTTATTTTTGAATAAAATTATTGGTGTGGCTCTTGCGTTTGGGTCCACTTGCCTTGCTACTCTGTGACATCACATGTGACATCAAGAGGGGTTAAGGGTCAAAAGTAGTTAAAAGTTGAACACTGCATTTATTTGCATTATTTTTTTAATGACATGTTACAGCCCTCAAATCAATCATATTTGTTGATGTTCTTTGGCACCCTTAATTTATATTGGTTTAGTATCTGCATAGAAGCTTGTATTCTTCCTTTAAGATGATAGTAAAAATAATGATGATGGTGATGATTAGAATTATTATATCATAGAAGCTAACACTTTTATGATAGAAACTGAAACATAAATGGAGTTGTTTTTCAGACCAGTATCCAATATTAGAATTTCCCCGTGAATCCTCTGTGAAATGAGGTGTGATGACACTTTCTAGAGCTGGAATGCTAATGATAGATTGCTAAATTGTATATGAAAATCATCAGAGAGGGAGAACACATAAATATGCTGATAGAAAGTATTTCACAAGGCTTATAGAAGATTCTGTACCACTGATATTTACAAATTCATTTGGTGATGATGTATTTATAGGAAATCCCTCGTGTAAGATTTTAAAATTTCAGCTTTGAAAACAGAGCACAGTTCAGAAAGAAGACAGAAGACATGTACCATATATATATTTAACACTGTTACAGGCAGCATTCAGTCCCTTGAAGAAGCTAATGACCTAGGCTAACAGCCTGTTTGGACTGTCTCAGTGTGGGCTTTGTGAGATCCAGCAGTCATGAGGGACTATTATGTACTGCTAAATGGCTTTGATAGATTTCCTCTCATTCCCTACCTCACATTTTAGAGATTTCAGCAGGTGCAGACACACGTTTGCACAGATGCATGCACACAAAGACACACACCTGTGCATGCATGCACACATGCACACACACACACACGTACATAGGCACATACACACAGTCGGACCGCCCCCCCTCCACACACACACAGAGAAACCTGGTAGTCACAGCTTTGTGCATTATGTTATTATTCCAAATATGGCATTAGTGAATCTAAACCACAATGATTACATCAAACACAAAAAGCATGGGCAATTTGGGCCGTTGCTTCAGGCTAAAAACAGACACACTTACCCAAAACAACTCTGAGAGAGCACACACTGTAGATAAAGTACACTAGATGAAGTGCATTTTCATATTTAATGTTTCTCTTTTCCTCCATGGGAACGTTTAAGCGCAGTTTTACAGAAATAGGGCAAATGTCCCATGCAAAGGTGATTGATGATCACATTGCTGATAATCTCTGAAGGTTAAGGGTCATAGGATGATAGGCTTATTGTGTGCAGACACAGATTCAAAGCCCTTGTGATGAAATACTGGATGCAATGAACTCACTGACTATGTATCTGTTCTCATAATGTGCTCCAGCCTTGACTCCTGATCTATATTCACTTATGTGCCAGTGTTATGAACGACCTCATATATCACACTCAACGTTTCCCAAAGGACACATAGAGTTGGAGGCCTCCAAGGTTGACTCCATTTAGTCCCCTGGCCCATCCTATGCTGCAAACATGTCCGCCTTTTATGAGGGTTTTGACCTCTGTTTTGAGCCAGGCATATATGTTGAAACCATAATAAATGATGGTTGGTATGTTGATATGTGCATCGATCTGTGAAGCGTTTTCTCCATTGTGAGATGTACCCTTTTTTGAAAAGTATCTCTTAGGTCATATACACACAGATATGGATATTTTTGAAACCGCAACTTTATTTTTCCATCTTTGGTGTATGATCATCCCTGAGTAAATGATGTTGAAGTCCTTATAATGTCCCAAACAAGAAAATGATGTTGGATAACAAAAACAAGGTGAATCGTTAATATGGACAGACGACAAGACACAAATAAATAAATAAATCGTTACAAATAAATACAAATTGTTAAAAATAATGGAAAAGGTTACTTCTGTCTCTGATGTGAGCATGTGCAAAAAGGCAAAGAGTCAGCCATCACTGACTGACTTTTGGTTCCAAGGCATTTTTGTGGGGTAAAATCATATAATGTATATTTTTGCAATGTTGTGAGATGAATCAAGTAATTTTTTTTCTCAACAAATCATAATGAAATCTTCCATAAGCTTCTGTTTCATAATCTCAGAGAACCAGAGCTTTCTATGTTGTATAATGAAACTACTGTGACCAGTATTCATTATCGCCAGAAGGGTGGGCACATCTGAGCTCTGTGCACACCCTGCATTTGATGGTGCCCCCTCCCCTCTGCCCACACAGAGGCCCCTCCCATCTGTGTCCCCTGTACAGTGTGATTTGAGCACCACAAAGAGATAAGGCTTTTTCTTTGTTTAATCAAAGAGGATATGTTATGTTATGTCTTTATTGTTTAACATAGTGGCATATCGCTCAAAACCATCTGTACCTACTCTGCAGAAACAGGAAAATTGTATGAAAGCATGTTGACATATGGATGCTTTGGAAAAAAAAAAAAAAAAAAAAAAAAAAAACGAGCACAGATTTGTATGCATCGACGCTCTTTCAGCCATTCACCAGAGTTTTGATGAATTTGTTACATTTTACAATTGCAGGGATTCATTCCAAAATATTATGTATTGATTTTAGGGAGGAAATTGCATCCTTAACTATGTCATAAATCATAGATGATTCTGTATTCAAAAACATCACGTAATATTAGCCTGGATGATATTTCATTTTTGGAATACAGTTCTTCAGTTATATTCAGTGGCAATCTATTATGGTTTTAGTAAATATATCTCATTAATAATGATAAGAAAAAAAAACTTTCAATTGGAAAACAATTCAAGAAGCAAATATGTTTCTCTTTGGCACTTAAATGTTTGACAGCCTTATCTATCTAGTGTCTGCTGCAGACTGAACATTTTCTGTACCCAACAGCTGTGAGAAACCCTGGAGGCAAAACTCCATCATAAGTGACTTGCAGCACCTGTTCTATTTGAGATGGACATTATTTGTCTGGAGAAATGGTTTATGTTCTGCCAACAAGATTTCTCTCCTCCCACTCATTCATGCCATCTTGTGCACCATGTCCTACTCCCAAACTGACAAGCCACTGTAGTCAAAACGATACTAGGGGGGAAAGAACTTCATAGCGCGAGCCAGCCTTTGCATGGCTTCATTTAATTTCTCATTAATTCAAGCACATGCTGCCATCTGGTAAATCATCATTTACTGTAGCCAATATTTGACCACTAAGATCATGACCTCCATCCCAAATGAATTGCGCATGCACCTGTAGTCAATGCATATACACACACCTGTTTATCCCCTTGCATTTGCAGCCTGTTTTTCCTGCTGTGCATGGACGGCATGAAGAGAAGTGCGCTCATCTCCTCATTACATGATCTATTTAAAAACCCGAGAGCAGATGCACCGGCAGGCTGATTAAATGATGGCTGATATCCGAAGCCGCGTGTGTGTGTCTCTCTCTCCCGTGAGAAGGCACCTGTGCCACTCTGTGTTGCAGCACAGCAATGCCCATCTTCGCTCCTGCCTGGTTCACTCGTCCACGTGTCTGGGACCGTTTTAACAGCCGTGCCGCATGGGGTGACCCGGGCTGTTTCCCCACATCCATCTGTCTGTCTATCAAGTGTGATATCGCAGGTCATATTGCATCTCAAGAAACACAAATCTGATTTTAACGAAACTGTGGAGGAATGATTAAACTTTGCACTGTGCTCCAGTGTTCACCACTAAAATTAAAGGTCAATTTTTTTCTTTTTTTCTTTTCTCTTAAATGTCATATCTCACAGTGGTCCCGATGGCCCAGTGAAGTCACTATAATTAAAGATGAAAATTTTAAACTGAAATTGTATGTCAGACACTACTGATCCAATTTCGTGGAAACCTTAAATGTTACATGAACATGTGCTGTCCTTCCTTCAAACACCTGTAGATATTCTGCTTCCTTCCACTCCATATATTCCCCACTCGTTTCATTTTCAGTCGTCTTGATAAGTTCATGGCAGCTTTTTTCTCTTTTCACAAGTACATTCACAATAGTTTCAAATATGAAAATCTTTAAGTTTTTGTTTTCTATTTGCTAACTTTTAAAAAAGAGAAAAATCTATAAAACACAAAGATGAGTGATGTAAAACAATAGGCTAGAATAACGACAATAATAGATATGAGGTAAAATATAAAGATCCATCCATGACAACAAATGGAATAAATAAATAACAGACCAGGCAGGAGCAATGAAAAATGAATGGAAGTCAAAGGCTGTAAAAAGGGCTTTACAACAGGTTTTAAGAATAGATTTAAAAGATGATACTGACTCTTTGCTTCAGAGCTTTACCCCAGAGCGAGGCATTAACAATGCAGTCACACATTGACAATGTAAGACATTAAAAGCCCTGTGACATGAAGTGCTGTAGGACTCACATCACAGGCTTTAACGCTCCGCTCAAGTGATTAAAGAGCTGTTCTGTCTGCGCATCTCCTCAGCAACAGAAGTTCCTCATGAAGGAGGCTCTCATTATTGCTGCCATTATGTGACACCAAAGCAGATGCTTCTTTGAGGAAATTATTGCCATTTAGAAAACTGGTTTTAATGGATAGACTGTCATCACTTCAGAGCTCCTTTTCAGAGAACGAGGGGAACAAGGCGGAGTGACAAACTCAATTAATCACACTCTGGCTTGTTCACCGCAGGCTCAAGATGGTGGCTTTGTACCTGGATGCTCATTATAACTTGGTTCTTGATGTATGAAATAAAATTGGCACCCTAAATGTTATGGCTTTTGTTTAAGGCTGATCTATGTTTAGCCATTCATCATGTTAATTGACTCTCCCCACTTTGTTGTGCTGATTTGGTCTTTTTAAAATCCATTTTTCATTTCATACCTGAATACACGAGTCACTTTAATAGGATCCTGGCTTCGAGTTTAACATCTGTGAGGAACAGTTTTAAAGGCAAAGTAGATTCAAGAAATCACTGGAAAACAAAACAATTATTACAAGTAGGTTGGCAGCTGATGAAAACACCATTTTATGGATGATTGGTGCAAAAAATTAAGTTTGCTCGGTGAAAGAGCCTTTATGATACCAAAAGATCTCCTCAATGCCTGCTTTTGTGCTTCTATCAAGATAAAATAGTCTAGAAGTTCAACAAGCAGCCTTGTTCTACAGGAACCAAACTCAGGAGCAGTGATGTCCACTCGTATGTTTCTATTTCAAACAAGATTTCCCTGGCAGTTTCTCTGACACCAGTTTTGGATGAAAGTTGGAGGAAATTTGACACATTTTGGCAAAGTGTTTAATTGTTTAATATTTAAAAGCATCACACCGTTGCCATGATGGAGCGCTGTAATTAGAGGTCGAAATTCCTGTGTTTGAAAGTTTGTCACTCTAAACCTGTTCAGACAAGATTAGATTCTCTGTAATTTATCTGTGATATTACAGAGATGGGAGTGGCTTCTTGAAGCTGTCAGTATAATTGGACATCTCAGCGAGTGATGCTGCTGTCTCTCTCATTCTCTCTCTCTCTCTTTTTTTTTTAATCTCTGAAAATAGACTCCATGCAGGCGATGTTAGGTGTTGTTATGCTCCCTACGTCATATAAATCAGCCACAATTGTTCAAATATCTAAATACAAGCTTAGTGTGGGAGCAGTGTGCAGCAGTGTGTGCAGATGTTTCAGTGAAAAACATGTTATTCCGCTCCAGGAGAATTGATAATGGCAATAAATCAATCAAATAGGGCCTACGGTATTCGATAGCAGTTTCCATTTAGACAGGATTAGATTTATCAGAAGACTTCTGACTTTGATCAAAGACAGCACGTAATTTCTGTAATAATCATGGAGGTTGACAGCAAAAAACACAGACAGACACGGACATGGTCGATTGAGGCAGGATTAAAATCACTGAGGATGTCTGTAATACACAAAATTACCTGTCTGTCTGAATAGGGCTTTAAGACAAAACATCTGATTGACACAAAACCTGCTGCACAGGTGTCACTGTGGAAGATGACATGTTGACTTGTTGCAAAGTGTTCATCACTGTCATTTATACACTGCATTTCCCAGAAGTCACTTGTGGGTTAAAAAATAAAATAAAATAAAAGGCCAATAGTGTGAGGTCTTTTTTCTTGGACTTTCTGTTGAGGAAGTTTGAGTTTCTGTAGTTGGCACTCTTTGTCTTTGTCTGTTCATCCATGGTGGTTATTGTGTGATCATTTAGCTATTCATTTTTTCCTCTGTTTATTCCAAAGGAAAGTGCCGTAGCTGCTGCCAGGGGCGTAACAGTGAATATACCATCTGTAAAAGTTTTCCTAAAATTGGTTTAGGCTGAATCACTATTGTGTTATATCAGTCAGCAGCACGGGGTGCCAGAACAGCCATTTATTTATATGAGAATTGCCTATTACTTTAAATTAGCATGATTATCTTCTCTCTGTCCACTCTGTTTACGCCCAGTGAAGAGATCTTATTTCAGCTGCTCATGTGGCTCTGCACTGCTGTGGCGATGTCAGATACAGTCTGTTTTGCTCTCCCGTTCCCTCTTGATGCGGATCGAGAGCTGCGCCATGGCTGTGAAACCCAGGTGTGACAGGCACACAGCTGTGCGTCTGTCTCAGCTGCTCCTGTACAGTCGCACTGATCCAACTCAGCGGGGGTGAGAGGCTGCGCTCCAGAAACAAATCCAGCATGCTTAATTAGAGGCACCGGGCAGAGTAGATAAAGTAACTTACAGTATCTCTGCCGCTAATTTACATGTTTTGCATCTGCTACAGCAACTTACTGTTATGCTGAGTGGCAAGGTCAGAAACTTTGCTTCAGGAAATAATGAAAAGTTTGGGCTATTTTTACAAATTCTTGTTTATGTCCATATGCAGAATTTGATGCTGGAGATTAAAATGATTGAAACACAAATGAATGTATTCATGAACAACTGCAATAGGTATAGATAAATAAAAGATACAACATATTTCAGTAAAAAAAACAAAAAACTGATAACCTGTTGGATTTCTTCAACATCTTTTCATAATGTTTAAGACCTGAAAGTAATGATAATATTGAATTTCTACTGCTTTTCAACTTACTGACACAGAAACTCAAAACCTGAGCATAATTGTATGACATTAAACATACACATAAACAATTTTAATGCATTTTTTGAAGTGTCAGTGGTGCATACAGCATTTACAATATCTGGACATTTTTGTAGGTCTCATTAGCACTGAAATTGTAAAGTTTTTTTTTTTTTTTTTTAATTAAACTCTGTATAATACATAATGGCTCAGACACTCATATGGAGTGTGGCTTGACGTGGAGATGATATGGCCTTGGTAAACCTGAGGCAATAAACCACAACTACTCCTCCATGCAAAGCCCTAGAGATCCCTGTCAGATTGGATTTGTGTAAAACTGTCAGGCTGTAACATGAGAGGAGCATTTTTTATGCACATCATGTCCACAATAGGACTGTGATCCACCTTGTTAAAACTATGGCACCGGCCCATATCCTTTGCTCCAGTCCTAAATAATTAAAAGCACTTAGTGTGTCCGTGGTCATTAGAGAGTTGGGCCACACATTTGACCTACGCCTGACACCCGCACTGGGTCAAAAAGAAGACCTTGCAAGACCTTCCAGGAAATATTGAGAAATCTCTCCAGGCGACATATCTCTCAGGACTGTTAGGGGAAAAATAGACAGTTAGAAGAGTACATTGGTCAGAGTTCACAGCAGGAAGAGCGGGCGCATCATATCGTGAGCCATCACTGATGTTAGGGGGTAAATATTACTATATATTACAGTGAAACAGTAAAGTAGTTATAAATATTGATACATGAGCAGGGCGGAGTCAGATTACTTTGAAATGTAGTCACTTACTGAATACAAATTACTTTTTAAATTAGTAAATAAATCCATTGGATTACAAAAAAAATGTAATCTAATCTGAATACTTTTGTATTGCTTTAAAATCAAACATTGAAAATATTGCACCTCATACACAGCCGCAAATATTTTTATTTTTTTTTTAACATCTCAAAGCATTTTCCATGCAAATAAAATGCATTTTGCACAATCAGGATTTTCAGTTGGTCAGATCAAATTATGTTGTGCACCAGGAGAATTCAGAATAGTAATAAATCAATCAAATAGGGCCTACGGCATTCAATAGTGGTCAAAACTTATGGGAAACACCCATTTCTTCAATTCCATACAGTTTCCATTCAGACGGGATTAAATTTATTATAGGACCTCTGACTTTGATGAAAAACAGTAGGTCATTTGTGCAGACTAACGTTTAGTTTGTGCAAACATTGGTCTGTGCACCTTGTAAATAAATTCAGCTGACACAAAGTTGATATTAAGTTGAATAATAATATCAACCAGTGCAATAAAATGTGACCTTTTCAGCTACTGCACTTTCAAGTTTTGGTTCAAGTTTATTTAAAGCTCTTTATCACTGCCACAGTTTCAAAAGGCTTTACAGGCTTTACAGTTTATAGAAAACAAAAAATGATACTGACCTAAACCCTCACACCCTCTCTCTTTCAACCAACAACCCTCCATCCTCCCTTCTGTCACTTTTGATGTTGAGTTAGACTTTTAGCCAACCAATACCAGACAGAAAGTTGTGCAATGCTGGGCGAACTAATATCTAGAAGTATTAATATTCTGTTCATGTAGTGAGAATGTTTCTCTATGACAGACAAGGTACTCTGCTAAAGTTAACTAATTAAATTGCTAAAGCAGTTTGTTTTTTATCAAATGCAAGATCAAAACACCATGGTGACTGACAAAAATAGCAAATTTGTGGAACAATGATGATGGAACCATTCAATTTTCTCATCATGACATTTAGTTAGCCGGCATGCTGAGTCAGCATATTGCAGCACTACAGTGAGGTTATGCAGTAGGCAATGTGACCCACTCAGCCTGGCCTAATGCTGGTGCCATATCGATCCATCAGGCTTGTGGACAGAAACTGTGCAATTGGTGCTTCAAATCAGGCGCTTGTTAATTTCGTAAACCCCCCACCACTGCTCGTGATAAGATTTTTCTCCGTCTTGCTGATTGGTTGATTGGGCTGCAGATCACTTCTCTCCTCAGGGTGCTGTCCAGATTTTGAGGTGAACACTGCTGACATGGACTTTGACTCGCTTTGTTCCCTGCAGCTGAGGATGAGGATGAGGGAGTCTGTTGTTCCCTGACATGCTTTTTTTTTTTTTTTTTTTCTCCAGGAACTGGTGCGATTTCAACACACCCTTCATTCCAGCAACTGTGAAGATTTTGAAAGAAGAAGCCTTAGAACATGAGTAGTGGAAGTCTAATTCAAAACGAAACCTTCACTGTCTTTAGCGATACTCAACATGACCTGATGTCTGCTCTAAGCAAGCTAATTTCCATGATGTCTTGCGGAGAAGTCGGAGCTGTTAATATGTTGTGGCAAATGACAGACAGCAACTGTGAGAGAAATTGGCGCCTGAGAATTAGTGACATGATTTAGGCGCAAAGGCATGTATTGGAAGAGCTTTATTTATTTTCTTATTAAATATGACGTATGAGCTATTTAATGCATCCTTTGTGTAAGAGATATTGGCCCCTAGGCTGACTGAACTGCTTGACTCGAATTAAGATAAAATGCATAGCTGTAGCACTGCAGTATTTATATATAGACATGCAGCACTCCCCATAAATAATGTTATCATTCTTCCTTGTTTAACATTGAAAACAACAGTAATTCTCTTCCCAGAGATAATAGCAGTTTGACATGCTTCAATAATCCCTACAGAATATTTTAATACTGCATTTAAGATAATCCCAGGGTTCAATATATAAAACAAAATGCCCTTTGTGTAGCCTTTTTGTCTTCTAAAGAAGCTCTTAGATAGACACAACCCATAGCAAATTGATTGTCTGTCATCACACACTCAGTCTTTTGTGTTCAGATAAAGCACGAGCAAACATCCATGGAAAGGTCAATTAACCTTAATCTCACCGTAATGTAATGGAGTTTGGCTCCTCACAGTTGCACTGAATTTAACAGGTGTATGAAAACAGTCTTTGATCTTTGTGTACCTCAGGTGTATTAGCATTGCTTTCGGCTTTTCTCTCAGCGTTTTTTTTTTTTTTTATTAAATCCTTCATAACTTTGTGTTTTTGAGGTAAACAGCCACAACTGAGGGATTTTCTATCTGGGTTTCGTTTTGTTCTGATTTTGCCTGAGGTCAAGTGGAGTAAACACAGCTCTAAACAGACAAGGCCAACTGCTTTTTAACGGAGAATTGCAGAGATGGAGTGAAAATAGTGCACGCCACTGAAGCCCAGAGTCCCAGCATCCCACATGTACATCTGTGCAGGTCCAGCTGGGTCCACAGATTCATTCAGAGACAAAAGTAACTTTGTACTGATCAACAAAACGCTCTCTAACACTGTGATGTGTCCCAGCTGTACAACAATGTGCCATGGAATTGTTAGAAATCAGTTCTGAGGACAATATTCAGAAGATTACTGTTCACATTCCTTATGAGGTCTTACATCTTACAGTACCGGACGAAGTGAGGGCCAAAATGGAAGAGAGCCGCAGCATAATCCTGAAAAAAATTGTGAAATGACTATGAATGCTGAATCACAGATTACATGCTCAGGACACAAATTATGTGAAGATTATGTTCCTCCACCGTGAAAAGAGTTCTGTGACGATGGCTCACACCGCACAAGCCATTTTCAAAAATGTGTCATGTGAAAGTTTAGGCAAGCAAAACAACTTTGCTTCAAATGATTTTAAGCCAAAGGAAACCTTCCACCGTGTATTTCACTGTCAGACTACTGCCTGTTTCCAGCCAGGCCTCTCATGGTGGGGCAACATATTTCTCACTTCTTATGAATGGAGAAAGTGTTTGCATTAAAAGACATCATCCCCATTCAATGAAATTAAATGAGCCAAGGCAGTTAAGCTCATATTTGAACTTATAATTAATTATAAGGAAGATTTTCATTTTAAAAAGCTTCACTTCTTGAGTCTCTTAGTGATGTGCTGTAGTTTCCAAAAGGCACTGAGTACTTTTATCCCATTTTATTGTCTTTTATTGTTAAGCACTTCAGAAACATTACTTTTGAAAACTGCTTTTATTTAGCTCATTTCACTTTTTACTTTATCACTTTCCCTTGTTTTTATTCCTCCCTTTTATCTATTTTTATTGATGTGTTGTGTAAATAGAGATTATTATTATTATTGCTGAATACTTTTCTGAAGGTATCATTAAATCCTGCTAAAACAGTACGGTGTGATGATAAGACAAATTATATTTAGAGTGCAGCAATAGAGATTTTATGCAAGAATGAATCATATCCAGCTGAATTTGACGTCAGCAGCAACACAGAAAAGTTTTTCAAGCTGTCAGAAATTATAGGCCTGTAGAAATGGTACTAATCATAGAATACATCATGGATGTAATGCAGTATTGATCTTGCACCTGAAGCCTAATCATTTCTTCTTCACCCAAAGCAATTTATGAAGGTTTGCTGGAATGCAAATTGGTATCAAAAAGTCATTATAATGTATCAGTTTAGAATGATAGAGTATATTAGCTGCATGTATTGTAAATAAATAATTTGTAGAAAAGCTTATCGACAATGTTTTTTTCCAATTACAGATCTAATTTGTCTGAGGTATGTCAATAATATAAATTTGTTGTGCTGGCTTGAAATATCGACTGTGTCATTGCATCAGAAAGTCTTGATGAACTTTGTTGTGAACTTCTGACAGTGAGAGAATGCAGCCTTGATTGAGCAGCGAGCCGAGCGACGCGTTCACAGACGCTAAAAAATGCAGAAGCTGGTCTTTGCTTCTGGAGAAAGGCCAGCTTATTTTAATGATTCCCTTGAGCCTTTTCTTTCTTCCCTCTCAAACTATTACCGTGAGGCCGTTGCGCTCATTCACCAAGTTCATTCTTTTTACAGTTTTATCATTTAGATGTCAATTGCTGTGGCGCTGTTGTAATGATTTTCAGTGAGTTTGCAACTGGTTTGGGAATTAATTTTGCGTTGGTATAGAGCCGCATTATGAAACCTGATAAAAAGGGAGAAAAGGCTCAATGTTACATATTATGACACTGAAATCATGAATGTGTGACATTCATTGTGGATTCAGGATGGAGAGGCATGCTGATGGGCATTTTGATTAAATTTGTACTTCCCAAAAAACATTGTGGGGCTTTTCATCCTGACCAAGGAGAAAATATCGGGCAATCAGGGAGGCTCTCCCCTCCATCGTGTTCATCATACCCACATGATCGGTGTAGAGTTGGGCGGGGTGGGAGGTGGTATGTAGGCGTGGGAGGCTCAAGCATGTTAATAACCCGCTGTAGACCTGCTAAGAAAAAACCTTGTGATAAAATATGCCATTTCATCACTTCATCAAAACCAGATTTAGACGAGCGGCAGTGTTGCTGAGACTTGTGCCACTTTTGCTCTAACAAAATGTACTGCATCAGTCATCCTCGCAAGTGCATTATTGTGATGAAACCACTCACTGTGAAACTCTTAATAGAGAGCTGTGGAACGGTTAGATGTACCTGCAGAAGTTTAGACAACCAGGGATTTGAAATATAAGGGTGAACTTGCAGGCACTGAGAAAAAAAATTGCACTCATTTTTAATGTAAAACCGCGAATAGGCCTTTAGCAAGAACCTTTACAAAGTGTTCATTATGTCATGGATAAGCCTTCTCTCTTAAAGGGGTTCAATTAAAGTCATGAGCTAAAGACGCCTTAAAAGTGTTACGTAGAACTCAGGAAAGCGTCTCATTTGAAGTTCATCTAAATGAAAAAATTAAAAAATACCCTCTTGAGCAAGACTTAAAGTTGACAAGCAAATGATTTTGCTTGACATGAGCAGATTACACGATCCCAGGATGCTCGGATCAAAGCGCAGGCAGATAGAGATCAAGTGAAAAGCAGTCAGCGCTCGGATCAGCCTACAGTACACGGTGAGTGTTCAGCTTCCCTATAGCTAATCGGCAGAGGAAGTCTGCTTAGGAGCGGTGAAGAAAAGGACTGGAACAGACAAGATTACAGTCTGGGAGGGTTTCGGACTGAAATACAAACGCTATCATCCATCTGCCATTTCCACAAATGTGTCTTCTGAGTACCCCCAACCCACCTGATGATGGAGTGATTTTGACTGTGATACCAGCCCTTCTCATGAACCTGCCCTAACAGGATTTGGAGGCTTGCAGGAAGATTTGCAGGATTACATTCTTAATGTTTAATGTACATCTCTTTCCAGCAAGGTTACCTCTTTCACTCCCTGCCTTGCTCAGTGTAATTCTATAAATCATCGTGACTGGTTTCAGAAATATCACCTACCTGCATGCTTTACAACTATTTATCTGCCTTTTTTTCCCATCCAGGGAATGTGTCATCTTGTGTGAGTGTATGCGTGCAAAAGAACATAAAGAGAAACATAAGGCTGTTACATTTTTAATTGGGCGCAGCTGTGAGGTAACCATTAAACGCTTTGCAGACACCTACACTACCTGTAATAAATACTGTCCTATGTTTCTTCTTATATTATGTTAAAACATTTCATCTTATTTACATACATAAATATGTTTATCTTGCCTGTTAAAAAAAACTGCAAAAAAGTGTGATTTAAGTTCATCACATGCAAATGCAGCAACTCATTCACACTGGAGGCCGTCTGCAGAAATGTTGTCATTCCAACATGTGAGATAAGACATTTTATATTTTGACTAGCAGGCAAACTAGCGTGTGACAGACGTAACACACTGTGATGATGCCCTAAATGCTGGAACTAGGAGCAGCAAATAAGACTATATATATATAATGATAGATAATGAAAAGATAGATAATCGCAACTGTAAAGATAGAAAGATAGATAATTAACAACTATAAATCAGTTGATTTAAGGAGGGTTGCTTGCAAATATTTAAATCTTATCTGCTGCTGACGTACTGTAGTTGGTGATAAATTCACTCCAGTGTTGCATGAATCATTGTTGTGCCAATTACAAATCCACTGGTATGAGAAAAGTTTGCGTGCAAATCTTTGAATCTGATTCACTTTCTGATCAAGAAGCTGCAGTGTTGCATGATTCATTGTTGAGTCGATTATAAATTGGTTGATTTGAGGCAAACTTGCTTGCAAATCTGTAAATCTGATCTTCTGGGGTTGTTTGTGATACAACAAATTTCCATTGTTGCATGATTAACTGTGAAGCTGCATGAGAAACGGAAAGTGACAAGAGCAGAGGAGGGTAATCAGAGAACCCACAGCTTTCACAGCCTCGTTGGACCTGTTGTACGTGTGTGTTTCCCTGATAAGGGGCATGTTCAAAGGTCCCCGCCGTTCACTCCCACCAGCCCGCAAAGCACTTTTGACACACACATGCACACATACACACTCTCCTTTTTCCTCACTCGCACACACGTGAGCACAAACATAAAGGCGCACCCACTCACACACAAACCCAACCAAATACACCAAATAGAAATGTCTGCATTTTATCTGGAAATGCATACACACATATACAGACACACCACAACTGCTGCAACTGATATTCCCTGTCATTTCGATGTGAAATGAGAGAGAAGGTGAGCAGGAACTCAAAAGGTTTACATTAAAGTGGCAATTCACAGTCTGTCTGTGCTTATGATGGACTACCTGTAATAATATAATAGACATGAAGCACATCATTGCCCAACAGTCTGCAATATTTGGTGGAAACAGTAAACAAAATGTCAAATCAAACTAGCAGCCATCTGAAAAAGATTGTACACTCGAAAAGATGTGCCTTTTTTTTTTTTTTTACAAAACAACTGTGCATTTGAATGAGAAGATACAGTTTTGTGCTGATTGAACAAATGTCAACATGGTATGAAGTTCTTATGCAATACAAATAGGAACCCAACGCAAAGCAATTGTGTTCAAAAATGTGTGTCCTTCAATGTATTGTATTTTTCCACACAGCGCTGTTAATAGATAGCACTAAAAGGAAAATAAAAGGGATTTAATCCTTGGAAATGTCCTTGTGCTTTCAATGTTTCTGCAAGTGTAGAAGCCACTCTTATCAAATGGTGGACATAAGATTTTAGAGCAAACCCCCCTCATTTTTTGAACATTCGTATTTTGGAACATAAAAAAATCAAAATGCAACCCAATGTTAAGTCTATCTTGGTCGAAAACTACTACATAAAAATACACTGATAGTAAAATGTGCTCTGCGTGATTGTAAAATACTCCTCACAGAATAGTAGAGGTATGACATGTTTCCTTAGTTGATCTGGTTGAGCGGATTTTTTTTGGCATAGATGCCTCAATTCCTTTTGCCCGCAGGCTAAGATTAGTACATAACAGGAT
This sequence comes from Holocentrus rufus, assembly GCA_900302615.1. NCBI lineage: Eukaryota > Metazoa > Chordata > Actinopteri > Holocentriformes > Holocentridae > Holocentrus > Holocentrus rufus. The sequence continues at coordinate 86,438 of OMLF01020013.1, forward strand.
CTTGCTTCTCAAAGCTTCCGTGCATCTTTCGAGACAACTTAAACGTCATCATTTGCAGGAGCCATTTCCGAAAAGCACCATTGTTAACGCTGTACCTACAAGGCCGTAGATAATGGGATAACGGGGCGAGCTTATGTGGAATGTGGCAACAATCATTAAGAAAATTTTCTCCTCACCAGATCTGATATTAGCCTCAGGTCAAATCCAGAGACTCATTTTCAGAGTAATCGCTGTCTGATTAGACAACCCATCAGCTTTGACATGAATTGGCAGTTTGAAGCATCAGGCTGCATCTGCACTTCACAATAAACGCTCTTTAAAAGTCCACTGGATGGGGATGATAAACTTATTCTGTGACACAATAGATCAGACACAGTCTGGATAGTGAAACTCTACCTCGTCTCTGTGGAAAGGCAGAGCAATGTTAAGATTTTTATCAGGATTTATGACCTTCATCATGCTGTAGAAAGTCTAAATAATTAAATCCTCTGATTAGAAAATGTTTATATGTTATTTTTTGTTGATATGGTGTTATTAATCAAAGCAAACATGTTCATATTACAAGCACAGACAAGAGAAGCCTAAATGAAAAGAGAAGGCTAAATAAAAAAATAGTCAATTTATTAGACTGTAGCTATTTTCCTCCACACTGTGTCAACAACAGATGTTAATTAAATAGCATTTGCAAATAATGTTTAGTGTTTTTATCCTTGGCAGAGCACTAGATGGGTGGAGTTTATTACACGAAGGCAATGTGAATAGTGTCCAACAATTCACTCACATATACGTCTGGCATGTGTTGAATTGTCCTATTTGGCAGACTTCACCCATCCATTACTCCAAGAAGGCTAAAAGAAACAGTAAGAACATTTTTTTGCAAATGCTATTTGACCTCTGTCCGGTCAATAATGGTGAGGAAACTTACAAAAGTAGATAAGAAAAGACAGGGACTGCTGATCCGGCACTATGGAAACCCATCTGACAAGGGGGGGAAAAGTATTGACACGGCACCCACTGCAAATCGAAAGGTCCTGTGAAAGGTATTTCTTCCATTGTCTGTTTCACATTTAAAGCTGTTTTACCAGTGATGGATAGTTATGACCAAATAAAGCATGGAAATTTTAAAGAAAAATACAGTATATATGTGCCTGAAGGCTCTGTCTAGTGAGGTCAACTTTAATTACTGCGTCCTGCCTCTGCAGAGAGAACGTGCTGAGTGACCTCCAGCTCGACCTCATCAATGGGAGTCTATCCAGGTATTGGCTTTTGAAGAGAGGAGAGACATATCTCTTTTTTTCACGTCCATCACTCTCTTTCCTCTTTTCCCCTGCAGCACTTTAACGGTATTCCAATTGACTTGTTTGTTAGCTGTAGGTGTAAGTAGAGTAATTCAATTACCTCCAAACTTTACGTTCACAAGCTTTAACATTATTGCCGAGTGAACACAAGTCAGTGAGGACACCTTGAAAACCCACTCTCCCACCTCTGCACTCACCGTCTCCTCTCTGCCTTGCTCTTAGTGCACAGAGTATAAATAACGCTGCGACTGTGTTATTTAATGGTGTCCACTTTGCCACCATGGTGATATGAGATACAATAATGTGCCAGAGGTCTCTCCATTAGTCAAGATGCATCTGTGGTGAAAAGCTAGATACAGTATGCCCACTTTACTTGGAGAGGTAAAATGGACCCAACTGTACCTTGACCCTGCATCAAAGGACAGTGTGTGGGATATAATATAATCACCCAGAGAGATCTGAAACAAAAGAAAAAGCCATCACTCTCACAGACTCTTTTACTAAAGCTCGGCTCGGGGGGCAATAATTCACCTTTTCTTTTCATTTACAGAGGCTCAGTGGATGAACCATTTTACTGACTATAAGCAGGATGCCAGAAACAACCAAAGTGCTTTAAAAGTAACTTCTCAAAGTCACACCAATCATGGCAGGTTGAAATGTGATGTAGCGAAACCAAAAAGTCCATCCTAATTGTGTCCCTCGAGAGGTTTCAGGTTGGTTTGAGCTTGGCTTGTCTGAGAAGAGGAGGTGCTAAGACGTGTGCTATAAATGAGAGGAAGTTAAGCTATGCACAGGATAGGTGTTCACTTCTATAACATCCTCCCGTGGATTCCAGCCAACAGGAAAAATAACAACACTATTGAGGAACAATCAGAGAACTTTTGCCAACTGGTACCAGTGTAGAGTTGCCAAACGGCTGAGATGGAGAGAGGAAACTGGAGTGATGTTGAGTATGGTCTTAAAGTGCAAATTAATGCTCTGTGTGCAGAAAGTGATAGAAATATGCTTTCCCAAAAGGATTATGTGGAAGAGACAGAAAGAGACTAGAAACAGGCAGGACTTTGAAAAAACTATAGTGCAGTGGAAAGTAAAGTGTTGCTGTTGGACTGATGGATGGATGGGCGTATACATTTTCTATCAACTCCAAAAACATGGGTTCAGTTCCCACCTCATGCCAACGAGTTTTCCACTGTGAATGAAGTTGAAAGTTTTTCTCATTTAACTCTGACCAAAACTTTTCCCCCCAAATTTAAAGAGTTTTACTTTCCTAGATCTAACCATAACCAAAGTTGCTTTTCTTGCCCAAAACATTAGCTAACCTTTTCACATGACAGGTGACAGTGTCCAGTTTGTGCTATTGAAATAATGTACTGCAATGTTGACCTAATTTGTCTGCAACATGTAATCTGCATCTCAAAGTTGGTGCACAGTTTGCCAAAATTTGCTAAAAAAGGCCAATCAAAACTATAGTATCCTATAGTGCATATACAGCTATTAAAGTTAAGTATAAGTTAAGAAATAGCCCATAAATGTCTGTTATATATGTATCATTTGGTCTACTCTCCAACTGTTTATCTGATATACCTGGAAACATTTAAGTTTTTGTTCAGCATTTTCCCCTACTAGAATCTTAAGATCCACCTTTAACCAGCTTATACATTTCTATAATTTCTCATCTGTACTGAGCTACAACAGAAAAAAAGTTCTGTTATTCTACAAATTGAATGAGCCGGAGGGTCATGAAAAATATGCAATTAAAGCTGCACAAGATGTTTATGTAAAATACACCTGTCTTTGCATAAATCACAAACTGCGGCTGCAGCAGAGAAAACTGTCCCATCTTTGTAATGGAGATTTGCTCAAATTAATTTCAGATGGCCACTAGCTGGAAACACTCTCTGCACAGAGGAAGATTTAAGTGATGCACAAAACCCAGGAGAAATAGAAAACAGCAGCAAGAGAGCACGTTGGAGAAAGTTGGAGTTATCAAAAGTGGTTGAACTTCATCACCATCTCTATTCCAAAAAGTCAATCAGAAGAAGACATTTGAGTGAAATTTGAGTGAGAATAACATGATATGATATCTGGACAAAGAGATTCTTCAGACATTTGAAAATTAAAGCTTTTCTGCTGTCCGTTGAAGCAATCGCAGTGTAAGGTTGTCTAGTGCAGCTTTAATGGTCTTTTTTTTTTCTTTCTAGTGAAACTTACAGGAGCTAATGGCATATTAACTTCAAACTGAGGGTACCTTTTAAAAAGAAGGTGTTGCATTCTGTCATTTTCCCAAAGATCAAATAATAAGTCTAGGAATATGATAAATTATTAAAGAGGGATAGCTGCTTCAACTAGAAGGATTTCAGGAATCTTTGAAAATTTTCATAAAAAAAAAGGTCCTTCCAAGTCTGCGCCATCTTTCTCAGAATCGTTAGTGAGTTTGACAGATGTTTCCTCTTCCTTCAAATGAGCTCTTTTTTCCGATGCATGTCCACGAGAAGAGGAGATCACATGTCATGCTTTGTGGCTCGCTAAAATCTCAATAATTATGTGTTCAGGTGGAGAGATCACAGCAGGTGGCGAGGTGAGATATAGGAGGATTTATTTTTATTGGTTATAGCTGTTATAAGATGGATATTTAATAGAATAACCATTGGTGTTTGTTTCTTTGCAGTGATTTTACACATTGAAGAAAATAACCAAATCATCTTGAATTAATATGGTAATATCAGCTGAAACTGTGTTTGGAAGGGATATTTCCTGTGATTATTATATAGCATGTCTGGAGTTTTTAGTGATGGATCAGTTTCATGAATGAGGGGAAGTCTGTGTCAAAGAAGTGGGTGAAGAATTGTTTGAATGAACCTAGAAATACATTTTTACAGATCTATACCACTGGTTTACAATGAAGAGTCGACATCAGTGTGATGATCGTGCGTCTCACTGATGAGCTAGGGGACAAATTTCATACATTTGGTTTCATGTAATCCTAGAAACAATAAGTCCAAATCAATGATGGATGAAGGAACATTTGGCTCCCTGACCTCATCAAAGTGGATTGAAGGAATGGCCGGCCTTTTATAGAATGGCCATTTGAATAAGAACCAATGTAGTGCGGGTAATTACTGAAATTGAATTTCTTATCTGTAGTCTTTTGTGATTGATGTATAATCTCTAGGTATTAGATTTACAGATGACATGGTGCACTGATTGCACTTGGAGCAGAGATTTGATAGATAATAGTGTGAAATAGACACACTGAAAGAATAGATTCAGTCAATGAACTGGGGTGATGGTAGACTGGCTGTTAGATGATGTGAATACTGGAACCAGTTAGAAAAAGCTGCTCGCTGGCTAGACATGCAGTAGATTTGTTTGATTGATCCAACTCTGAGGATTTTTATGTGCTGTGGACAATAATGTAACAAATAATGTGAAAATTAAGTACCTCTACACCATTTTCTCCCCTTAGTCAACTGGTTATGGTTGAGGTTAAGGTGTAGGTTGAATTTCGGCAACTAAAACAGCTTGGTTATGGTTGGGGGAAGGCGTTGGCTGTCACAGTAGAAATCCTCTCAAGATCTGAACGCAGATTGTCAGTGTTGAAGCCAAATATATCCACACATGCACCGCAACCAGTCTCAGCACATATGCTTTCCAGTGTGCTATTTCCATGTCAAACTGCTACCTGTTTATGCTTGTGCCTCTGTCATGTAATCCTGCCCTGGTGGGAAAACATATTTCTTTCAATGTTTGTGCACAAAGCATGAATTTGCATTTTGAGACATTGTGCTTGTTTCATAAAATGTAGGAAACCAGGCTGAATTTGCAGCAGCTTACTGCTGATAAAGAGCAGACTTGTCATTAAAACCATTTCTTGGATAATTAAAGGTTAAGACACGTACAAATAAATGGATCGAAATCATTAGTGTGATGCCGCTAACACAGATCTTTTAGAAGGCAACAGCAAGGTGACATTAAATGGTGTTTATTTCAGTCAAGGGCAGAATACTGGCTGCCAGCTTTGGTTGCATGACATTTGTTGATGAGACCTTCAATTAGAGGCTTAAACACTGATGATTGCTTGGTCATGGACCCTGGGCAGAAAAGACAAGTTTCTTAAAGGGACTTGACCCATAAACTGGACATTTTATCCTCGATCTCTTCCAACTGCATATTATAGAAAAATGGTGGTGGTGCTAAGCAATTAGACTAGATAATTTGCAAAGGCAGAAGAAACTAATCTTAAGTACTCATGTTCCTGCACTGTTTTTGAGTACTTATGTATCAGTAATTTTACTTTAAGCTAAGTGTTTTTTGGGCCTGAAGTATTAAACTTTGCTTCATTTTAAATCCCATCCATTACAAAGTAGTATAAATGTTGTAGGTCTTCACTGGTATCAGAAATTTGTCAGTCATAAAATGGACGTATGAGCAGTCATACAAGAGGGGAAGAATAATCTGAGTAATTTAACTTGATTTTGTGTATTTTTTCCCCTTTAAAATACAGTTTGAGCTTTCTGCTTTCTCTTTTAGAAGTGCATGGGAAACATTACATATTACCATGTAATGCTACTTCTATGTACCCGGCTGAAAATGGTTAGAAAATATTCAACAGTGTCAATAGTATTATTTTAGTAGTTCACTTGGTAAAATGACATTTTAGTGGCTGTATACATGTATGTATTACAATGAAACACTAAAATGGTCTTTTCAAGTATTCTGCTGTGAAGTGTTTAATTTGAAGTAAAGGAAACATTTTGTACATTTTGTTGTATCCTGTTTCAATTATTTCCTCATCAGGTTTGAGAGGTCACTGCCATTGTCTATTGTCTATTGTTTAGTGTCTTACAACTGCTCACCACCATCTATTAGCCTAACTACAATCTGCTGTCAAATGCTTATTGTCTTTTGTAGTACAGGATAATTATCAGTGTTTTCAAGCGCTCATGCTATGAAAACTAGCTTGAGTTAAAGGTTAAGCCGCACAGTGTTAGTATCAAAGGGTAAGTATTCAGGGAAATAATACATTTAGGATTTTTTGTCTTTCTTGCTATAACTGATTAAGAGTAAATTGAGCACTTTACTGAGAACCTTATGTTGATGGTGGGCCTGGTTAAAGAGCCTCATGTGATTATAAGCTATTTGCTGTTAAAGCAAAAGATGTAGAGGCTAAGACAAAATTGTGTTTTCTTTTATTTATGTTGGGCATTGTCTTGTCACTGAGTATTCCTTGCATTCCCAAAATTACAATAAATCAATGCTGTGTTCAACTAGAGGGAAGTCAGAGAAAGAGACCATGTTCCTTTACTTATAATCTGGCTACGTAAGTAAGACTTGAGCCAAGCAGCAATACCTCTACTTGAGTTGGATGTTTTGGTGCTTTTTCCATCCCTGATTATTTCTTATTTCCTGGTCTGAGTTCTTCCTGGCTCACACTGCAGCTTTGGTTGTGAACACAAACCTTTACAAGAGCAAACAGTGAGCACAACACTATAAACCTAGAAACTCATACAGAGACAATGCTCATTAAGACAAAACCGTGATGCTCATTTATACTGCCACATCTGAGTAAGAGCACAGAGAGAAGAGAAGTTAAATGAGACTTGATGTGCCAGCTGCAGACCTTTTCTTTACCTTGAAGCATATAAGATCAGCTGAGCACAACATCAAAGCATATTCTATACATATTTTTTGTCCACTGAAGAACTATGAGGGTTGAAAAAGTCACTCCTTAGGAAATATAATGAGAAGTGGCAAGTCGTGTGTCTATCTAGTCGGTGATAAATACTGATGAGGCTGACAACTGCTGGATTATATAGTAGTTCAATAAAAAATTTGACATTTTAGGGTAATATGGTTACTTTTGGAGCTAGTTTCAGTCGCTACTAAAAACAAAAAGAAACAGGTTACAGGTAAAGTAGCTCTCGCATTGCCTTTCAACAAAGAGATACAAGCTTGCATATACAAACAGATGGCAGCGCCCCAGGTGATACACTGCAGAAGAAGTATTGCTGCTTGTCTGAAGTCTGTTAAGCTATATTTCTACCAGGAAACAAATGAGCGTGTGTCATGTAATGTTCTTCAGGTGGAAGACTGCAGACTTAACTTGGTTTAGTCTGTTAAAACACAGCTGTTCCTGTTAAAGAGTTGATAAGATTACATTGCACCAGTGAAATCCAAATGGATTTATTATTGCAGCTATTCTTTTACACTTGCAGAGTGTTAATGTGTAGTCTGCTGTCGTACAATATGTCTTGTCTATACAGTATGAGAGGTCCTGTTAAGTTTTGACCTGCACTTACCCACATGTGCACAGTGAATAATGAGGCTAGGTGTGATCAGTGGTTGATGGATTGTTCTTTTCTGACTGACTGTGAGTGATTCAAGAGGCTCAGAATGCATATATGTAGTGGTTCTGTGCAGCTACAGTGCTTGGAATAATGAATTTGTGCATTTCTTTTTTTTTTTTTTGTTATTGCCTTTTGTTGTTTTAATAGCAAGCTAGCAAGCAGCAATTATGTAATATTTATCGAAAAATAAACAGAGAAAAATTCAAGATTTTAAAAACTCAGAATTAACTTGGTGTATCATTAACCTCAACAGTGCATGCAAGGGTTCTCCATGCATTGTTTTAAATATGTGTCTCATAGTGTTTCTATGGGTTGCTTTGATTGGCTGGAATCACCTTTTTGTCTGCTCTGCTCTGACAAGTTAAACTGAAATAAGGAAACATAATAATCTGATTGGCCGTCGGTGGCCGAAGACTGTGGAAAGTTCAGCTGTCTGTAGCCAACTTTTCTCGGCCGACAAGCTTGCTGACCATCTGGATGTTGGCTGAGTTTCACTGGTTGCTCAGTTCTATTGTGATTTCATACAATTTGTTAGTCATGTTGCCTGCATTGTGAGCACAGGATTAATGTGTCAATCCCGTGTTGTGTAATTAGCTTGTAATTTTGTCGACACGTATTCACCTCATCAAACTGCTCTGTCACCAGTCTTTTATTGAAAATTAATGCGATTCTAATATTCAGTCATTAAGCACACGCAGTCCTGTCATTTACAATATAAAACACAAATGATAGAAGTACTCTGTAAATTTTATTTCTCCTATTATCATTATCTGATTCCATTCATTTCCAACAATCTTACTCCAACAGAGACCTTATTTTGCATTTGAATATAAAACTATGCATTAATATTGAGGACCGGTTCAAACTGTCCACACCGTTAAAGGTTCATGCTTTTGCTGTGACCCTAAAGAGGAGTCACAAAGGCACATGAGGTGTTTCCATCACTGCAGTGCATCCTCAGCATCTATTCACAAGATTGAATTCACGTGCAGGGCATTGTTTGTAAGCAGTAATGTATGCAGTAATTTAAACTGTTCTTATTTATGGCACTGAATCCATGCAACAGCAAGAGCAATCATTTGGCTAGATTACCATTTTTGAAAAAGCATTATGCTTTTGTTGTCGTAATAATAGTTTTTGGAGCGGAGGATAAATATTTGGTAAAAGAGCAACACTCACATTCAAAGATTCAGTTTTTGATTTGATCATTATTCCTGGGGTGTATTATTTTGGTTACTGCAAACAGACCGAACACATGTAGAGCACACACAGAGCAAACTGAGGGTCATTTTTTACGCAGTTTGAATCCGAATCTTTGATTACGGCAAGCAGAAAGCTATGGGAATATTTTCCTCCATCACAGTGAGCAGATGATGGTCAAAATTTCTCCCACCATATGGTGCACTTTGTCATTTTGTTGCCAAGGCAAGATGGATTGTGTTGTTACTGAGTTGTACGTCTCTATCTGGGCTACTATCAAGAATAATCCTTCCAGGGACTGTGCCTCCACCGCACTGCATGGTCAAATGTCTCCATGCAGAGGAATAATAAGTGCAACAACTTGGCACAGTTTTTCTGGCCTATTTGGACGATAGAAATTATTCAGTTATTTTCAACACTGCTTGAACAATAACATTCTTCATCCAACAGGTACATTCTCCAAGACAGAGCGCTCGTTTTGGGAATATGTCATATCCCAAAAAACAGCTAGCAATTATTCCTGTGCTGTAAAACTTTATAGTCTAACACGTCCTTAATCACAGAGACAAGCAGTGGAGCTTGTACGCACGCTGCGCACCCCTGTGCATAAAAAGAGATGTTTTAAATCAACACCCACAATAAATAGCCACATATTATCACAACCCTGCCATATTTATAAACAGCCTGATTTAAAGCCTGCCCCAGTCATCCGTGACATACCCTCAGTGAATAAAAATCCTCGCCCAACATGGATGTAAATGCTGATGAAGACACAGGCATCGGTGTATTATTCACGTGGCTGCTGCTGGTCTCTTTGCAGCAAAAGATTCCTGCTGTGGAGAAAATGACTCCCCCCTGTTTGTGTCGCCACACAACCACATCTACCCAAAACAATGTCATATCAAATGATCTATCATCCCTTTATCTTCCACGTGAGGAAATGGCTACCTCTGCACAGAACAGAGAGACGAGCTCTGCAGCTACCTGCTTAAGTTCAGCTTTTCTGCTTTGGTGAGTTGTTCATGATTATAGATGTATTTAAGCAGTAGATGATACATACAGACCCACCTTGCACCTTATCTTGTTTATTATCTTATTCAAAATGGCTATGACTGTTTTCAGTAAACATAAAGATACAAGTTCTTATAATGAAAGCAGTATGATAAAATTCTCTATATGAGATCAGGGTTGTGGTTTTCTATCATGTAACCGGCAGAAAATGGTTAACAACTAAATTTAATATTAGTTTAGTAGTTCACTTGGTATCCTATTATTCTATTTTAATTATTTCTACGCCAGGTTTGACAGACCACTACCATTGTCTATTTTCTACTGACTGCTGTCTGTTAGCCTAACTACAATCTGTTGTCTATTGCTGTGAATAATAGCTTGGGTTAAAGGTGAAGCCTTACAGTGTTATATTAAAGGGTAAATGTTCAAGGATACATTTAGGAGAATTTTGCTATAACTGTTAGAGTAAATTGAGCACTTTATTGAGAACCTTATGTTGATGGTGCTGGGGCAGGGTTAAAGGGCCTCATCTCATTGTAAATTGCTGAGAAATTAAATGCGTTCTCTTTTATTTATGCTGGACACTGTCTAGTCACTGGGTTTTCTTTGCATTCCCAAAATTCCAATAAATTAATACCTTGTTCTGTTAGAGCACAGTCAGGAGAAAAAGACCCACAAATGTATTATGTGCCCCGTTCCTTTACTTATAGCCTGGCTACATATAACGCATCTAATTTCCCTTGCACCTTTTCCTCACACTACTCTCCTATTATGTTTGGCATTACAAAGCTGTGGAGGTCTCTGCTTGTCTCTAGTGTGCTGTATATATGACATCCTCGAGAAAACCACTTTGCATAGAGCCATAGTTCAAATCATCAGAGGCAATTTAGGCATGTCTGCAAGCCATGTTTGTTGCTGCTCATTTAAAAAAAAAAAAAAAAAACAACCAAAAAAAAAAAAAAAAAAAAAAAAAAAACAACCCAAAAAAAAAAAAAAACATTATGAGCATATAAAATGAATTGTATTACACTTCTCTGAGTCATATCTCAGTCAGTAATGAACAGCAGAATGTGAAGGCACTATGTGGTTCTCTGCTGGGTAGCTCTGATAGAAGAATGTATTGGAGCAGGCCGCTGCCCCCTTTCCCTGGCATCTAAAACTCCCCACTGTGCAATTATGCACCATTTCAGCTTTGGAAGAGGCTATGTCTTAAATTGGTAACTAGTGTGCAGTTTTCAGTTTTTTCTTCTCAAGCCCAGGCCATAATGGCACGCTGTGGATAAAGTATTGTTGTAAATGAGCAGAGAAATACCCAAGACAACGAGAGACGGCTGATTTGTTAGTTCATGCTCATTGCCCGCAAAATGTAGCGAGCAAAGAATGTACCATTTCATGTGATTTCATGTCTTTATGGCCTCTGGTCAAATGGTGCAAAAAAATTCACACAGGTGCAGTGCATGTTTAAAGGTGTCGTTAAGTGTACTAGTTAGTCTTTATGAGTGTTTGCCTAGACATGCTAGAGCAGCATATTACATCCAACCCACTATTTTGCTGTTGTTTTGCTCAGGAGAGGTTGTTACATGTCTGGAAATACATTTCCCGTCCTATTTTATCTTGTTCTGCAAGAAGAAACCTGTCTGTAATGTTGTGGAAATTGTTGTGTTATGATTTGCCAAGCATTTTGAAAAAAGACAGATTGAATGGTCAAAATAGGGATGATGATTGAAGATGATAGCAATGATGATGATAATAGTGGAGGCGATGATGAGAGTAATTACCGACTATGGTGGTGGATGAGAGGGAAGGCAACTGTTGACAGTTCAGAGTGAGCCGTCAGTAAGATTGAGTAAAGCTGATTTGATGCCCGTGGACAAACCCTCAGCAGGAGGATCCAAGCTCAAAGCCCCAAACCAGCCGCCTCTCACGGAAAATGGGAGCGAGAATAAAGGAAGAATAACCCAGATGAAAAAGAGCGGGGTTGAGGAAGAGATCACAAAGACAAAGAGTTTGAGGGAAGATAAAAAACGATGACAGAAAAACAGACTAAAAAGACCAACAGAAAAACTGAGCCACTCAGCCACACACCACTGAAAAGCCACCACTTGGCCAAAATCCTGCCTTTTGATCGTATTCCACATATATCGTCTGGCTATGAAACGATAGTCACCAAGCGTCCGCCCCCCCACCTTCCCGTGGGACAACTTTTCCCAAATCCCTGGATGATGGGGTAAAGGCTTGCGCACACACACACCCCCTGCCTGAGCTGTGATTATTTGGCTGGAGCTCTGCCATATCAAACCCTGGCCAGTTAAAGATTCCTCAGAGGAGAAACGGGGAGAGAAAGAGAGATCTGCACCACCACCCACCTGTGCAGGGCAGAGATAGGAACAAACCAATAGCACCCCGTTGGATACTGCAATCTGCTAGTGGACACCCCTTAAAGACATCATCAAAGGTTTATTTTTTTATTTTTTTATTTTTTCTATTTCATACGCCATGCCACAACCCACACGGAGAAAAAGCAGAGTTTTGAGACCAGACCAATACCACTTCAGCCACCTGCTCTAATCTTCCAGACAGGGTGACTGGCCTCACCTTATAGGAGACATACCAGGCTGTCGAAGAGGCAGTTGTTCTGCCCTGTGTGAGTTTGGGCTGATGAGGTCTGACCGAGGTCCCTGGCACTGCAAGATCAGGTGTTTTCAGCTTAAAATCAGCTTAGCGATGTAGAATTGCTCTCAAGTTTACCTGCTGCAGAATCCAACACAGAGCTGGACTAAAACCAAAATGTGTACTTCAAATAACAGCTACAAGCCTTGACCCTCAACACGAATTATTTTGATTGCATATGTTCCCTTGCTGCTGTGTGACCTTGGTTGATAAGTTTTACGAGGCAAAATAATGTTCACTGTAGGCCTTACGGCTCAATTCAAATTTGTTTTGCACAGATGCATTTTTTTTGTCTGAAAGCGATCCATTTCTGATGTCATTTTCAACAAGACCTCCACCCTGAAATGATCCATATGCGCAAATGAACAACAACAACATACGTCAGTTGTTTCCCCCTCTAGTTCGGTTTGAAAGAGGCGTCTCCCCCGCATGCCGATTAAATTTGTAGCCTTGCCGTCTCTCCAGTGGCTGCTTGAGTTCTTGTCATCCATGTTTTTCCTGTCAAATGGATGCAGACTTACGACAACAGTGATCTGTCCCATGGAGAGTGATACAAAAACACATGAATTCTGCTCTGACAGCTCTGATTGTGTTATTATAATTCAGGGCCACACATGCATGTCATGAATTACATTGCTTGAGTTTTTTTTTATTTTTTTTTTTATTTTCATGCTGCATTAAAAACATAAGATGCGTGTCATATAATAGGAAGAAAAAAAATCTGAATTGCGACATGTGAATGTTGCCTGTGCCTGGCATTTTTCCTAAACGTCAGATGGACACACTCACGGTCACCATCAACATAAAATTGTTTGTGCACTGATTTATTGTTGGACTTTTTTTTTTCACTGAGTAACAAGAAATGTGTGATATTACACAACAAAATATTTAGTTTAACAAGTGATTAAATCTTGTATTCTGTGCTGTTAATGTGAGTGAACAAACTCTGCCAAATTGGATGGGATTTTATGTCATTGTTCTTCCAAAAGCAAATTTACTTCTTGTAAACAAGTGACAATATTCTAAAGAAAAACAGAAAAGAAAAAAGAAACCATCACTTTTTTTTCTTTACAAGATGAGAGGTTTCAATAAAATTATTGACTTAAGTATAGCCGCACTGGGATTATGGGGAAATGATCTCAGATACTCTTCACTGGTTAAAAAAAATTAAGGTTTTATGACTCAAAATAAGTGGCTTGTCAATAGAAGCATGTTGAGTAAGGGCAGAAGCTGCTTGTGGACCGTGGGAATATACAATTGTGATTTCCTTGTGATAAACTGTTAGTCCCAGAGCTGTGGTGTCGAATTCAAGTGAATTCTTTTCTTTTCACTTATATCCAGCAAATTAACAGAATATTCAACAAATTTTTATCCAAGAGCATGAGAGAAACACAGCAACAAAAATGCTTTGTTGCTTTTTATTCTTGGCCAGGCTTCCATCTAATGAGCATATAGTGTTCTGTCAAATTAAAACTATATAGTGACATTTTCATGTTAAAAAAAAAAAAAAAAAAAAAACATGTCTGCAAGCTAATTGAAAAATAATTGATTTTGATGTGGAAAACATAGACCCTGTGTAAAACCCGTGTAAAGACCTGAAGGCATATCAGCAATGTGTTGGCAGACGTGGGCAAAAGTTGTTTCTGCCAAGGATCGCAGACACTCATTTCCATCCCTGCCTGTCAGTCTTATTGTCTTATTGTCCAAGGCAGTTTCCTCTGTGGTAACAGGCTGTGTTTAACTTCATCGGGTGATCGAACGCTCCTCATTCAGACAACTTGACGCAACCTCCTGATGCAGAGATCAATATGGGGAGCATTACATCTAAACAAATACTGATTACTTTCTCCGTGTTGACTGCAATTGGCCACCAGATCAATTATCTTCGCAAGTCGTGTTTGGTTTCAATAGATTTAAATGATCTCCAAATAGAAATTGACCTTTATTTCAGACGCTAAATCACTTTTACTGAGACAAATCAAAGGAATGAGACATGAAATGTCAAAGCCCACAGCCACTCATTTCTTTGGAATTGACAATATTACCACAGGGTTTTGTGCAATTGCTTGTTCAGATATCCTGTTTTAAATCGTAAATGCTATTACACGCAAACAATCAAGTTTAGATTATGGAGAACAAAGTGATCTTAATTTGTTACATTGCAGTGTTGCAATTCTATCAGGAGCAAATTACGTGCGTGTTACTTACTGAGGGAGATTTAGCTCTGCGAGTCCCTGCACTGTTTAGGGCCAGGCATAAAGGTCAGCTGTGATTTAAGCGTTTCATATATCAGCGAAACAAATACGTAAGTAATGCTGTCACTGGTCTGCAGGGTGTCCGACTTTTAATGTAGTGACGGTAGACAAGGAGAGGTTGAGGGCATGTTAGTGCATTCCACTGTGGTGTAGTAATCAGAAACACTGCAGCTCTGCGCCGAGTCTCTCTGGGAAAAACGGTGATGCAATCCAACTTAAAGATACATGACGCCCCTGTTCGTCACTAATGAGACGTCACGTGTTGTAGTCATAGCCTGTTGCTCAGACAGTCAAATGTCTTTCTCACACACACACATATATACAAACCACACACTATACTGACACATGCATTGTAACGTGCCTCAAAGGAATATGGAAGTTTGTTAAAACATTGGCCTGCACATTTTGTTACTCATAATATAAAACCATAGAAAGTCACTTTCCCACGTCAGATGCTTCTGTGGTCACATTTTCCTTCCGCTTCTTCTTCATCCTCCTCTCACCGCAGGATGACTACATGGTTTATGTAGAATGTCTCATCATCTTTTATATTCAAATTAGGACTACAGCTGCATGTATTCAAACACGTGCAAACCTGTGACATCTTTTCTGAAAACCTTTCAAAGTGTGTTTCAGCCTTGTTTGGAAGTTCATTTTTGATCCTTGGTTTTGGAAACAATATCGGAGCGAATGAAGCTGAAATCCTCAGCATTGAAAATGTGACCACAGAACTGACTGATGTGACTTTCTCCGACTTGATATCGTAAGAGGTGACACACACAGGCCAGTGTTTCAGCAAACTGCCTTATTCCTCCAGCACATGCCCACATGGAGGGACGCTGCAGCATGCTGCTTCAACAGCGAGCCATGAAAGAGGCCCGTATCCCCAGTGGAATGGCGGGTGATTACTGGCATAGCCGAGGTGTCTGGCTTGGCAGATACACGAATAAGTAATCATTAATTCCTGACAACGGTCGGGATGCCATAACTTTTATCTTCCTCGGGGGATTCAACAGCTTTTGGTTAGGTTGGATTAGATCCTGCTTGCTTCCCTCATTACCCCACCTCGCCATGTTCTTAGATCATCCTAATCTGCTTGGACACTCAGCATTATTAATCATTTTGCCCGTGCATAACAGCTTGCATGTCTCCCTCAATGAAACCAGAGATAGCAGAACTCAGCTGTGACTCGAGGTGATGACACCCTGAGCTGGCATTGTGCTGTGTGTTCAGACTTTATATTTCTGACCCGAGTGTTTGATCTGACATGTTTTGCTCAGAGCTATCACATTTTTGCAGTGGTGGCATTTTCTGTAGGCTAAATGATATCATTTTAACTTGTCAACATCAGCTCAGAGAAACACTTTATATTTGAAACTGAAACTGTGCTGTACTGTTATTTCTTTTTCTGTTTGTTTTATCTGTTTCTCTTTATATAGAGAGAGAAAGTATTTTCAGTACATTTCGCTGATTAAATTGTGCTGCTTGTTCCAAAATTCATAATGAAATGAACTTTTCAAGTATCCAGAGAAATATCGTGAATTCATCACATGCTCTTCAGTGCAAACTGACAATTAAATTCAGTCAGGTATTTCGAAAATATGGTCTGTGGAGGTAAACAAGCATTTTTTGAATTAACCTTGAGAGAATTCAATAAAGCAAACATTGTTATAAAAAAACTGCAATAACCCTTGAATGCAGAAAATGTTTGATGTGAACTTTGAGTTTTATTGCCCCTCTCTCTCTCTTGCCTGTGTGTCAAGGCAGTAACCTTTCCATTGCTGCTCTGCAAATATTTTCTTTGCGACTAAACCCTTGCGATAAACTCTAGATGGCATGTTATGAAGTGTAGCTGTTGGCAGCGGCTGAGGGTTTGTCCTCCCTACATTAGACTGAGGAGAATTTGAGGAAACAACTGTTTCCTGGCATGCTCGGACTCCAACAGGGTGGAAGAGACCAATGATTTACTGCCGGTGCCGGGTTCACGCTAAGAACGTGGGCTGCCTGGCACCATTTCTTACACTGATTGATAAGATTCACTGTTTATCAAAATGAGGTTCATGTTGTTCTGCTGTAGTCATTATCTTGGGTGGAGGAGATTGTTACTGAAAGGCAGCCAATCACAGTTCACTAATACCCTGAGCGTTTCGCCGACACTCCAGTAATGTGATTTGGTGAAAAATAATAATGATACAGGAAAGAAGATGCACTGTACTGGTGGCACGGCGCAGTGACGCCTCAGCAACTGTTTTACACTTGAACCTCCATTAGAATGACAGCAGCACACCTTCATAACAGGAACGGGAGCTCGAAGCCAGAACACATCAGCCAAGAGCTTTTCTCCAATGAAGCAACTATTTCATATGCATCTATGCCATTTAGGAGTCATATGAGCCCCGTGGAAGAAGAATGATATCACCGGGCCAGCATTCCTTAATCGAAACCACCAGCTCCCGAAGCTATAGCATTTCACCGGCCAAGCTGGGGCTGCCGGGTCAAAGTATAAGAAAGCTCCCATGCGTAATTTATGACGCTCTTACCTCAGATAATCCATACATATAAGCTGTGAGGTTATGAAGCTGCAGACCCCCTACCCATCTGCAGCCAATTTGGCCTTTGCACAATCCTTCTTAAATCACACAAAGCTCCCAAACCTTGCTGGCTGGACTGTAGAGGAGGCCAAGGAGTCTAGTTTCATTTGAATTCCGTTGGCATACCCCTCCTGGTAGATTTAAGGGGGAAAAAAAAGTTAACTACCTGAACTAGTGATGCTCTTTTAAAAGCCCACCCTCTTTGCCTTTTCCTTTAGCAGCAGTAAATTGTGAAGGAATGCGGCCACCGTACCAGATCAATAAAACTTCTTTGCAATTTAACAAGAACAGATGTTAACAGTCCTACTAGGTATGCCTTGCTCCATTTTAAGTGAGATAACCATGAGTTTCTGTATGTGTGTGTGTGTGTGTGTGTGTGTATGGTTCAGGAAAAAAAATAAATAAAGACAGCGGGCTTCATCTGTAAGCAGCCCATTATCTGAGGCATCAAACATGTGATCCCCTCTATCTATGAGATTATAGGAGCTTAATCACCATGAAGATTAACTTTATCAGAAATCACATTTCTCCATGCAGTTTCAATTATGAGGACAAACTCGGTGATGGAGAAGAGGAGTTGGAATAGAGTGGCAAAGGAGGTGGAGACACGTGATTGGTCTCTTGTGGACAGAAATGCCTGCCGGTTATTTTCAGAGCATGTTTACATCTTTATCAGAGAATCATCTTTAAAGGGGAAAACCGCTTAATTTGAGAATCGATGGAATCTGGAACTGCTCTGTAGATGATAAATGGGAGATAGGTTTTTGTGTCAAAGTCTGTTACCATATAAAATAAACTTCATTCTAAAAATGTATTGAAGGTTGATGATGCTGATTTCTTATCAAATTATGTAGTGATATCTCGTGCAAAAAAGACTTCACACCTTGGTTACTGCAGACACGCATTAGGCTAATTGGGGTTAGAAACACGGGGGGTTATTACTTTTAATTTATTCAGATGAGACAAACCTCTATTACTGGTCGAAGCCTGAATAGCAGTCTGAAAAAATGTGTTAACATTGCTATGGTTACAGCTCTGCTAATGTAGCCTATGGACACCAGCTACAGACATGTTTATGGTTTCAGTCCTGCTGAACTATATTTAAGTCAAATGCTTTTAAATTACTTCGCCTAATAATGCAATTATTTTTTAAAAAAATTCTGTTTAATATTTAATGTCTGTGGTAAGTAGCCATTTAATAATAGGGATCATGCACAGCAAACCAGTCATTATTGCAAAATAAGCCCTTTCATGGTGATTGAGGTCCCAATGCCAAGCTGTCAGGGCTTATTTTGTGTTATTTTGCGATAATAGCAGGCTCATTGTACTTATTCATTTTATATAAATAGCACCCAGGATGCAGCTATATGTGAGAATCATGTAAAGCTGGATGTTAACACCACTGTTGGAAGCATAGTTATGTAAAATGTGAAAGAACGTCTCTGAAAACGTAGTTCAGTAGTTCAGTAGTTCAGTAATTCAATTTGATCCAGTGAATGGCACACTGTGTCCCTCACAGGGATTGTTGGACTTCTTCCATCTATTCTTTACACTTGATTAGATCCAGTTGTTGTAAATTTGATTTTGAAATTCTTGCTCAATGGATTTAAATCGTCCGTCTTGAGCCACTTCCAAGATTTGTGTAAAGACTCGGCAGGCATCGCTCCACCAGTGTCCAAATTAAGGGCAGGTTTGCTCCACGATTGTATCAGGACTGTGGAGCCCATTTAAAAGTTTGAGAGTAAACACTATCAAGTGAGGTGAGACAGAGGAATGGGCTCACTAAGGCTTGTCTGACAGCATTATCATGGCCATTGGTAACAGTGGAGGGCACTATGTAAACAGCTTTTTCCTGAATGCCAATAAATCCTGAGCCATTACGGCTAGTTGAGAGATGTTGGTTTGCATTCTAACAACACTTGCATTCTGCGGAAGTAAGTCTCTATAGAGAAACACACACACACACACACACACACACGTACACATGCATGCACACACACATATACATAAACACACACTCTCGCACGCACGCTCACACAAACAAAGTTAACGGGTATCTGCTTCTGTTGCTAGGATACCACTTCTTTTGGCTCCTAAGTAAATCAGGGTGACTGGTGGCACTGACTGCTGTGAAAAATTAACCCAAGCTGTGGTAACAAAGTAAAAGTAACTTTCAACTTAACCTAAAGGGAAACTGTATTTATTCAGTCGGCTGGTTGAAGTTTTATGGAAAGGCAGGAATTGTGCTGAACTGGATATGCTGTGTGTTGAATAAGGAAACTAAGAAAAAAAAAAAACTCACCAATACAGCATGAGCAACCTCATGTGTAAGTGTGTGTCTGTCTGCTGTGAACCATGTCCACATCTCCCCTCGTCCACCATGGACTGTTATGGCCAATTATGGCCATTGATTTTCCCTCTTTTCTCAGCACACCTCTGTATGACAGCTGGCCTTTATAAGTGGCCTCACTGGACCAGTAAGTGGTGCAGTGAGTGGCAACACTATTTGCTCCATGATTCGGCCAATGCACCGTACTATTCCTGCCCTGTCCCCTCCAGCTATACAGCATGGCTTTTTGAAACAAGCATAACCGGTGATTCTGAAAGACCTCAACCTACAGTATGCAACACATCGAGGTTTCTCTAACAGTCATTCATGCAGTGCTAAAAAGTCCCCTCTCTGCGTAAATCATGCCAAAAAATAAATAATTCAATATTGTTTTACTTTCAGTTGTTCATAAGATCCCTTCCCGTTTGACACTCTATCAAAATACCTCAAAAAATGTTATATTGACAGACATCTTTGACAATCCCGGGCCATAATCCATCACCACTCAGTGCGTAGCATCGCTTTAACAGGCTGAAGCGGCTTTTTGTTTTATTTAGGCAGTATCTTTTAAAACTGACACCAACTTCCCTGGGAGTGTAATTTAACACACTTTTGCAAAGTACCTTACTTCATGATATCTGGATTCATTTTTAGCATAAGTAGAAGCATAAGCAGCATCAGTCTGAATTAATCCCCATCCCTGGCAGTTACTACCCACTGAGCCACTCAGGAGCCCGAAATACTCAGCAAGAAAATACCTCTCAATTAAGAGACCTTGACCCAAATCATAGGAGTAAAACCTTGTAATGGGAGGTGTCTTGTGGCTATTACTGTAAAGTACAGATGATATAATCCGCTAAGTTAGAGAGAAAAGTCAAAAATAATACATATTTCATCTTGTGATTGACTGTATAGAAAATATATTCAAAGAAAAGCATCGTTTTTGTTGCTGTCATAGCTTACCTCGATCAATACATGTCAGGACGGTGCTGATTTATGCTCTTTGTCTGTTGTCAACACATTACTTGTCAGCTGTGGAGTCATGCACTGTCACACACAGAGCTAAGGGATTTAACTGATAAAGGCTTAATTATCTGCCAGAAATTATGCTGGAGGATGGATGGATTGAGTTGATTGATGGGTGGAACGTAATGACAGAAATGACTGATCAAGCATAAGATATTGAAGAGACAACAAAACAGTCAGGGGAATGAAAATCCATCCTTGCTTGCATGTAACAACACCCCCCTTTAACCCTTTGTCTTACTGACCATCCATCAAGTCAAGAGTCCGTTCACCTAAACAGCAAAAGACTGCTTCACTGGCCTTTTGAGTTTCAGTTCATGCTATTTTTTGCTAAAATATCTCACAAGAAAATAGGAAAAGTGACTCAATCCTAAAGTTTGTGCACATACAAAACACAGACATACATAAGGAGCTAAAACAGAACTGCAAGCCCACACAAGTAGTAGGAGTGAAAGTCACACAACTAAACTGAAACATGAGAAATATAAAAAAAGAAGAGAGAAGAAAGACGGGTTCAGGAGTATTGATTCAGAGAGCAGATTGTCCTATTGGTGGATCTGGGTAAAGCTCCCTGCAGCCTGCTCTATCTGTGTTGGATCAATATCAAGAAAGAATTGCAAGACTTTCCCTGTGCCTTTTCAGCGCTGCTGTATGAGCACGTATGTTTCTGTTGTGATTAGCATCAACAGGAATTGAACCTGTGACTCTGTGTGTATTAGTGTCATGCTCCTCTGCAGACCAGAAGATACTCAGAAAGATGATGCCACACGATAACTAAATGATACCTTCTGATAAAGAAAACAGCAACGCCCTATAATGTGAAGTGGAATATAGTCCTTACTTTATATGTGATTCCATTCACAGCACAGTGGTTACAATTTAGGAGGAGTTATTTTTTAAAGAGTTACCTATTTCTTTATCTTTTCATATTTTATCATATTCATATTAATTTGAATAAAACTGATACTTTGCTAAATTGTAAAAACACATTTGATTACATACGTTGAATATTTTCAAAGTAACCAAAGCAAATGACTTGTATAATATGCCATAGTTCTACTGGAAGCAATTCTATTTTTTGCCAAAGTCAGCATTCCATTTAATAATTAAAGTCTTTATTTGCTCATTTGGCTACTACGGCATCAAATGAAATTTTAAAGGAATACCAGCTTGAGGTGTGTGTGCTAATTCCTGTTTATTTATTGTTTTTCAGTCTGACTAAATGTGCTGTGGCTGCTTTCTTGGCCAACTTTTCTTTGTAATTGGTGGGATTTATATGAGCGAATGAAGTTTAAAGAAACAAATAAGAAATGATTCCAATTCTTTAATAATATGGTAGTGACTGTGTATTCCATGTTTTTTCCACAGACAACCGCAACTTAAAATCTTTTTTCTGATTTCAGCCCAAGTGAGATCATGTGATCATTTACTATACCTGTAAATGTGTTAATGTTCTGGATGATAATATAACAGAATGATATTTAATTATCTTTATCTTTAACTACCATCAACCTCAGATCCTTTTTCTCACACATGTTCCTTGCTGCAGTTTGACCACAAAACCGGATGGTTAAGTTTTGGCATTTGGTTACAGATGGTTAATGTTTAGTAGGGTGTGTTGTGGTGAAGGCCAAGGTAATGATGTGGGAGGGATGTCCAGGTCTTACCAGGAATACAGGTGGTTAAAAAAAAAAAACTCTACCAGGTACATTTCATACATTCAACTTTAAATACTTAAACAGAGGTGGATATGACAAAGAAAATAGTTTTTATTGTATCTAGGATCAACGCAAAACTGCTATTTGGATATGTTTTTTTTTCTGATTGGGGAATTTTAAGGTCCCTTGAAGTGAATATTTTCAGGAGCATCTTTCCTGTCAAATAGAGAATAACCGCCCTTTTCATTTCCTTTAAAACTTGTTTTCTGTAGGTGATTCAGACCTCATGGTAAACCTTGCCCTGACTTTGAGGAGGGAAGAGTTAGTACCAGGAAAAAAAAATGAGAGAAGATGAAAAACATTCAACAAAAAAGACGCATACCCTCTCTCTCTCTCTCTCTCTCTCTCTCTCTCTCTCTATCTCTCTCT
>OMLF01020016.1:0-15063 GCA_900302615.1 Holocentrus rufus
GAAAATTTATACAGCACAATATACTGTAAATAAACTCATCAAACACAAAACAAAGGAAAATTATATGTTGCCAACAGAAACTACAGTAATGCTGGAGTGTCACTCAACCTCAGTCCATGTTTGAACATTGTACTGATTCTGATCAAGCTCTATATATTTGGTTGGCAGCATTGATTCTCATGTATAGCACCTGGTCATCTGAGATGCCACTGTGACCTGCCCCCTTCATCACTCAAGTTCTAGTTTCACCTGACAGTCAATCACAGTTATCAATTTAGCAAATGTTCCAAGAGATTCATGTTACAATGGGATGTTACTCGTGGTATTACTGTATGTCCCTGACATATTTTGACGATTGAATGGACCATTTTGCATGTGATGATTTACACATTGAAATGATGCTGACATGTTTTGGAGAGAACAACCATTTGACTGAGAAGTGACAGTCAGCTTAGATCACAAGGTATATTCACTTGGTACTTGTGCAAACTGTAGGCAATTGTACTTAATCATTTGCAGAAATATACAGAGACATTTGCAATTCGCTGAAAGGAATGAGAAATACAAGTCTGTTGTGAACAAATGTAATTTCTGTTTCAAGAAATGAGCCAAAGCAATCGAGAAAAACTGTAAAATATCTGCCAGTGCTTCACGCTTCATATCAGCTATAGTATAATTTATACTGAGAAACATAATCAAACGTGAGATACCATTTTGTATTTGTGTATAATGTGTGTTGTGTAATTTAATTCCACTGCACATAATTATCATTGAAATTTATGGCCACACCATTACATCACCATGGTACTGAAACTTGTTTTTCTCACACCATCTTTTGAACTTCGTCAAAGTGTTTTTTTTTCTCGATCAAAGTGTAAGAATGGTTTTCAGGATTACAAGCAGGAAATAAAACACCATCTAATATAACGTACCTAAAAAAATTCAACTTATCTGCATGCAGTGCTACAATATTATTTAATTATTTCTTCCAACATCACCAAGACTGCCAGAGACAGCATGTTTAGAGTAAATAGCCGCCAACACCATTCAGCTGTCGATTGACAGGAGCATCCGCTAGTCTTTGACTGTGCCAGCTCCCAGGAGCATACAAAGTACACTTTACCATATCACATGATTATGGTAAGCCATTTACAGGCTTAGATGCTCTTGCCTTGGAGGCAGCACCTTTAAGCACAGTGAAGTATGCATGGAGATTATGCAATGGGAGGCTGAGATATGCTGACTGGCAACACTGAGGTTGAGCCCCACAGAAGCGGGAGTTGTCAAAGCCCGCCGCTTTAAACCATTCTCCCACTTAATCACCCTCTACCCTGGAGCTTAGAGCTCTATTTAAAGAAAAAAAAAAAAAAAACATCGTCAAGCTCCACTGTAACCAGATGTAAGAGAAACAGTAACCTTTCAGGGCCCTTTCCTCAGTTGTTGCAATTTCCATCCTCTAGCTTAAAATGACTCCATCATTTATTGATGTCATGTTTCCCAAGCTGATATGGAACCCATCTCAATAATTAATCTGACGCAAGGCCCGGCCAGGCTGAGAGAGCGGCGTGCCGCTGCTAACGCTCCGCCAAGGACCCCAATGATCATTTGGCCCCAGTCTGAGTTATTTCCATCCCTCCATTTGTCACTTTTATTATATCTGCGATGAAACACTGCGCGTGCTTCCATAAAGCACTAACAGCCCTCTGCTTGTTTAAAACATTCCTCTCCAAATGACAGGCCTGCAATAATCCCATTTACCCATGAGTCACAGCAGCTGACTGCCCACTGCACACCTCCCATCCAAGTAACTTGCTCCTATAGAGGCCAGCCACACTTCCAGTCACGCATGATTTTTTTTGCATATTACACACGTGCACACAGCATTGCTACTACTAATACTACTGCTAATCGTGCTGCTACTACTACAGCTGCTTTAGTACTGTTACTTATGCTACTGCAACTGCTGCAAGACTATGAGATAAGAATTAGGATGAGGTTGCTTTGAGGAAAGGGTTTAGTGCTTGAGATCTGAGTGGGGCTGGAAAGTAGTTGATGAATGAACTTTAATTAGTTGGTTAGTTTAATTACCCCTGGAAATTGGTCTAGGGGATTGAGTGTGATCAGTATAGAAGAGACAGGAAATGCAGTTTCACTAAAGTGCAGTAGATATGCTTTGGGGCAAGTTTCATCATGAGCGAACATCGTGAGTGACAAGAAAAGCTGGGCATAGAACAGCACTTGATAATGTCACTCATATGATGATTATATGAATATGTGATAATTATTGTGAGTGCATGCTTTATTGGATTGGACTGGAATTACGTGTGATGGGAGTTCCAGGATTTTGTGGTTACATGTTATGCATCTTAACCAACTGAGCCACCAGGATGCCCCTTTAAAACAGCACTTGAATAAAATATTTGCATCTTACAATAAGGGAGAAGACTGAATGGGCTTTTAACATGTTTGAATAATTTGGGGTTGTTTTTAATACCAGTGTTACATAGGCTGTTTTATTTAGCATTCTGATTTTCTGAATGTTATTTGGAGTTTGTGTTATTTTGACTCCTTTATAGCTTTGATGAATGATGATAACAATGTAATTGATTATTTTGATGTTTCCAAACAGGCATGTCTGTCTGTCTGTCTGTCTATCAATCTATGTATCTATGACTACTAGATGTCCTGAGCTAGCCAATATATACATTTATTGAGGAGCTGCAGGTTACAGTGGAGCTGGCGGCAACTTAAAATGAGCTAGGGATCTAGATGTAGATGCATGCCCCACTGCCAATCATAAAAACAGCATAAAAGATACAACTTTATTTGTGCATATACACTCAATAAAGCCTGTTTTGCAATAATATTGTAATTAAATTTCAATACATTTTAAAAACTGCTTCAGGTGCATTTGATTTTGTTTGTTCAAAACTTAATCAGCCTCAAGAGTGGGCACATCATTTCCAAGAGATAAATCAAATCAAATATTCAAATGTGTTCAACCACTTTACATCTGATGTCAACTGTATGTGGGTACAGAGCGGTTCCAAATGAACCCATTGGAAAACGGGTCAGCGTGAAGCGCATGAATAAGTCCAGTTCTCCACAACATGATGAGATGAGCTGACTACGCCTGCCTAAGCTGCCCTTTGTTCACTCTGAAAATTGAGATGAGATGTAGCATTGCTTCATGATTCAAACTCAACTCATTAAGCTTTTTTAAAAGTCCAATTACTATGGCCTCACTGCAGGACTCTTCTGTCCTGAAAACCTCTATGAAAACCTCTTGACTCCATTTTTGTGATTTTACTGCTCTACTTCTGTGCTTACATGTAGTGTAACAAAACTTCAGAACACCTGCTCTTTTCATGAAATTGTCTGATCAGGGGGATCCAGGTGAATCTAAGGATCAATAAGCTTTAGGCCTGTGCAAAATGGAGTGCAAGTGAACTGAATTTGTTAAGGAGATTTTGTACTGTTTGTTTGAGGTGCTCTGGACTGGGTTAGGTTGTAGGGCCCACAAAATCAATAAAAACCCAAATATATTGTAAAGCTATTTTATTTTCCTGAAGTTTTGGTGATGGAAAAATTGCAATCTAAAAATAGAGTAGAACTAATTATTTCTGCAGGGCAGCACAGCTTCATGTAGGGGAGAGAGTAAGCAAGTGGAAACGGTGAAAGAAGCAATCCCCATGGTGACATCACATGACCTTAAACCACATAATATGTCTGCAGTACAACTGCTAAAACACAGTAACAAAGTGCTTTAACTGGTGATGTATAGTATTTCCTCGCTGTAACCACCAGTGTGTTGGAATTTGGCCCTGGGCTTAAATCTCATAAGGATGTTGAAAAACACTTAGCTTCAGATCAATAATGTTTCTGCCTCGGAGCCAGCCCTCCTATCCCCTGCGGAGTCATGGTCAGCTTGCTCAAGTTCAGTGCATCTTATCAGTGTGCAGCGCAATACAGCATATGCATTATAAGTGTTTGGTCAGCTGCCTACAGACCAGAAATTATGCTGCTTTTTGCTACTGCTTTGTTTGGTTTAGTCCAGGTAGGCGGTGAGAGCTGAGATCAAAGGAAGGGTGTACTTTGAACTCCCAAACTTCATAGAGGACATTAGGGCAGAGATTCATGGACATTATCAGGAGCTGCAGGATTGCCTGCACCATAAAGAATTGAATGTTTTGTAATGCATAAAAGCAGAATCAAAAGGTTTATGTTAAAGCAAAATTTTACTTTGGTAGAGTGTTGGGTTGTATGGTTACCTGGTCATGATCTGAGTCCACATGGTGGCAAAATATCCTCATTAGTTGCTCCTTGGGGCTGCTCATACAGAATACTGTATTTGTATTTCTCCATTCACTTCCATAGCACAGCAAAACCAGTCCCAAGTAACACTTTTAGCACATAAACCAATGCCAACAAAGTGGATTATACTAGTATAAAAAGCAGCAAGAACTGGTGCCCATTTTTTGAGGAACATAAACAACTCTTTTCTTTTTTTCTTTTTGAGTTGTAAAGTAAATCCGGCACCGTCTGCAGGTAACTTCCACATCGTAATAGAATTAGACAGGGGAAAAAAATGGATACCAAGATTTGTTTTCTGTATAGGCATAATCTGTTTGTCCCTGTTCATTTATTTGCTAAAAGTGTTATTTTGACACCTGTTTTGCTCCACTATGGAAGTGAATGGAGAGGTACAAATAGTTTTCTGGAGCGTATATGGAGCGACTAATAAGGATATTTTGCCATTTGGACTCACATCACGCCTGGTAACTATATAACCCAACACTCTACCAAAATTCAATTTCATAGCATCTAATATGAATTTGATTTGGTGTAGAAACTCATAGGAAGTAGTGCAAAACAAATTCCTGGACTATTCATATACAGTGCAGTCCTTCACAATGCAAATGTCAAAAATAAACAAGTATCCCTTAGTCTTTGTCAGAACAGCTGCTAAAGAGATTTTACAGTTTTCAAAAACCTTTTGGCAGTTTCGAGGGAACTCTTCCGTCTTCGTCAGAACGTCATCCAGATGTCGGGTGATGACGTGCCTTATCAGCTGATGTTACTAAGGCGTGTTCGACCTGTCAAACTTGACAGGTCGACCACGCCTCCTGCTGTCTGACGGCGCTCCAGGTGTGGGACAGATAAATGAATGAAAGTAAGCTAATTGGTCAAACAAAAGAAGAAATGAACTTGTTTACACTAGCTGATAAAGTCTGTGTAGAAAGTGTGTGTTTTATGACTCCTGCTGTTATGTGGACCTGAAACATGCTTGTTTTGGAACTGAGTGTTCTTCATGAATGGCTTCTACTAACACATTTCATTCCAGTTAAATTTTTAGACTGAGATAAATGGCTCTGCCTCTCTGTTGTTGTTCAGTAACTACTGACTTGGACGTGGGTCATCAATAACATCTCACATACACACACATATAGGCATGTGGAAACACAGACAGACACCACACATTTAGGCGTGGGCATGCACACTGAGTTGCAAAGGCACGGGAACACACACAGCAACAACATGATTAATTAGGATGGCTTTTTTGGGCTTCACTGAAGTTTACACCTCATTGCACACCAGATGGAGGGAGTAGGAGTTACAGCTTCTGAAAATGTTGTGGATCTAGAGATTTCACAGGTGTACCACAGACATTTATAATAGAACAAGGAGCACGGAGGCTCTCTGAGCACGCTTGTTTGTGTGCGGTTATGTGTGATTCTATTTTTGCTGCTGAGCTAGTCAGCAGGCCTGTCCTGGTGAGTCGGTTTGCATGTTGTGACAGTGACATACAGACACACTGACAGAAGAGAGAAGATCGGCCCTGCGTCTCTGTAGACTCTGGCAAAGGTCGGGCTGATGCACAGCTTGACACAACTGAACCCGATGGGTTTGGGGTTGGTCGTGATGAATTTCTCACTCCTTTGCTTTGGTTTGGATCAAAAATATTGCAATGCAATTTTCATTACTCACCGATTAGAATAAATAAGGTAAGGTCCCTCGGTAGCATCACACCACACTCTGATTTCATCTCTGCACTTCATGACATAGACTTAATGACATTCAATGAACTCTGCTGGGCTCACATAATTTGGAATAAGTGTTGCTGTTTACAGAAATATGTAGCAGGTGATTGGATCAACCATCTGTCTACCAATCAGACCGCTAAAGCAAGTGATGTGGCATGAAGGCACCAGAGCTAAACAAACATCAGCAAGTGTGATGGTGAAAGCACGCAAGCATATCGGTAGTTTGTCAGCATGTCACTGATGTTGGTGCATGATTCTTGCTGTTTTTGCAAGTAAAAGACACGTTGTCACATACTTTGAAGAACAGCCATTATTGTTTTTGCATGCAGAGCGCTATTACTTCTAGCTGCCATCCAAACCATGCCTGTTGTTCCTCAAAAGACACTGATCAGTCCAGTCATTTGCTGGTTTCCAGTGATGCTCTGGTTGGAGCGTGCCCTCGTGAGATCAGCTGGCTGTGAGAAGTTACCCCCTGGTTGTATACTGTAGTTCAGAAGGTTTAGTTCAGGCTAGGTAGTGCCCACTAAAACCATGGTCTTTTACTGCTGGCCACTGAACAGTTCCACTTGTTCAGCAGGTGGATGTGCATCTTGGTCAAGGCCATCTTTTAGCCACTTGCAGGAGAGGAGAATATTCCATCATTATGCGAGAGTCAATGAAAAAGAAGTCTGATTCTCTTGGATTGTTGAACAGTTGCAACTCTCAGGATATGGCCCTTGATTAAAAAATGAGTGTTGTGTTAAAGCCAGACAAGAGCACACATTCCTTCTGAATCCAAAGGGAGTCCTGAGGCAAATTAGATTTAATGACATCCCAGTGGTGCTCTAACACCGTTAAGTCTTGGCCACCTGTCACCTGAGGTGTGATTTGTTGTGGAATGGAGCAGAAGTGTAGAGAAGCTTCATCACAGGGATCCTCACATCGTCTGGTACATCTCAGTGGACTTCACCTCTGATGGAATGGTTGATTCATGGAAAAAACCTTTCAATGCAGCTATTTTCTTTTTTAGAGAACTGTGATGTGGCATGGTGTCGTGAGAGGCATTAGTCAGTGTCAACTGGCCTTGCTTGTTCTCCATCTGCTTTCTGTGGTTCTCTTCTCTTTTGTCCCTCTCTCTATTTGGTTTTCTCTTTTCCTTCTCTTTTTCCCCCTTCCGTTCTCACATATCCACAGTATCTTTCTCTGACTGTCCATTTTTGTGTAATACTCTGTTATGTTAGCAACTAGTTCGTTTTTTTATACCTCGATCACATAGTTAACTGAAAGAATGAGTGTAACAAAATCAGAAAAGTCAGTTAAAGTTACATCCATTGAAAGAAATGGTTCCCATAGTCCCATTGAAGGATATACATTTGAAATGACTTGATACCATAGGAGCTTAGCTAGCCCTGAGCTGGCAGATTACAGGCTGGAATGAACCTGTGCAAACTCAACTGAGGTCTTGCATGATACATAATAGAGAAGCTGCAGTGACTAGAAGTATTTTAATGTGGCTATGACTTAGTTCAGAGCTGTATTTTGCTTGCTATGCAATATTAACCAAAGCTCCAGCCAGTGGCTGATGTTGTGTTTGTGTCAGCAGGTTGCAATATTCAGTGGCAACCTTGTTGATGTGCATCTCATTATTATGATTACAATAGTTATTGTTGATCATGAGTAAAGAAAAAAATAAAATAAAATCTCTAAGAAAATATATTAGACTTTTTTGGGGGAAGATAGAGCTTTGTGTAAGAGCCTTGCACATTCACAGTTAGCCTGCCCGTGCCAGTATAGCAGGCCCCTTAACTCTGCCACTAGCTGTCAGACCTCATCAAGAATATATTTAACTTTGGTTTCAAAGATTTTAACTAATTCAGGGGTGCAGTGATTTCTCTGTCAGAGAACGTAGCCACTCTTCATTGTCAGGTTAAGGCAAATCAAGTCTCTCTTTTTGAACCACGTAGAAGGTTTCCAGGTAGTCTATGTACCAGGGTCTGATTTCTGCACTACACTGCATGGGAGGGGCCTCCAATCTGTCCCCCGCACCCCCTGCCATTCATCTCTCTTGCACCTCATCTCGCTACTTCCCCAAGTCCTTTTCTCCAGCTGAAATTTCTCAAAGCCTTCGCAGATGGCTGCTGCCGGGCATAAATATTTGATAGTCCTCAGATATCTCCCCGGAGGGTTGGTGAAATATTAAAACACTTTCTGGTGTCCGTTTTTGAAATTTCAGCTTCTCAGAGGCCCCCCAATAAATGGACTTCCCGATGAGCAGGAAAAATTGCTTCATGTGACAAGATCCATATTTTCCCTCAAACTTCGAAACTCCTCTGTCTGAAAATATGCAACATTACTTCCTGCTTTCATCTGGCTAATTTGCATATCCAAAGTGCCTTACAGCGTTTTTTGAGGGTTGGGTTGATGTTTACATTTGTCTCTCACCTCTTCTGTTGCATATTTGTAATTTGTAACCCGTGAATAAGGCAAAAGACGTTTATTTGGTGCAGTATCATACTCTTGAGTCCCATCAGAGATCATAAATTTAGCATTTTCTCTCATTCTCTCTCTGTTCCAGCGGGATGCCAAGGGACAGTACCTGTTTGACCTCATCTGCCACCACCTTAACCTCCTGGAGAAGGACTACTTTGGCATTCGATATGTTGACCCAGACAAGCAGAGGGTAAGTCTTAATTTTACAACAGGTCTAACAAAATTTCAGTCGAATTGGATTGGATTGAGCTCAAACAAACAGTGATAATGTGTCAACTCTGTCACGTCACCACTGTCCTCTGTTTCCATCGATCATCTCTTCCTCATTTTCCTTCATTTAGCCTGCCTTGACACAACTATCTATTACTCATGCCCTTTTCTTGACACTTGACTAACACACTCTTTATATTTCTCTGGAAGTTGTTGAAAGTCATCTTGGGAGACATAGACAATCATTAAGTACGGATAGAATGATGTTTTTTATAGGTCAATACCAACATCCACTATCTTTCCACCCACCTGTCCTCCACTGATATGCATGCACATGCATATTTATAACAATCGTAATACAAATGGAAGTGCAAAACAGGTTAAGCTTATCAGAAAGACCTTGTACTCTGTTGCTAATTTACAGTTCTATTTAATTTATTGAATTTATAAGTTACACACTCTAGAAAGCACAGTAAAAATAATATAGGACCAATATGCCTTATGAAACTGTTATTGGCTGAAGCTAATAGTCTGCTGATATATTGATCCCTACCTGTAATAAAGTAGAAGTAGTTAAGGGAGGGAAAGTAGAAACTACAAAAAAGCAAATTATGGTGCTTCATCTCAAATTAACTAGTATACTATTACTTAAAATTCTTGCAAGTCAAACTGTAATCCTTGTTTTTTGACTTAATGGGAAACTTATTGAAGTCTTCTGTCATGCTGATTATAGTTTGTCACCTCAGGGTACAAATATACTGAATAATATCAAAAATGCATTGTTATCAAATAAACAATGCCGACTTTTCTAATGAGAAATTGACCTGTTAAAATATAGGCTATTTATAACAGTGAGGCAGCTACTGTAGTTGTTTGTTAAATCATTTCAAGGATCTCTTTAAGAAGCCGTCATCTCACTCACAGTCTGGTTTAAGAGAATACAGAAATGGTTAGCAACACTTCTACCTCTTACATTACTTAATTCCATCTTATTGTTGAAACAGGAACCGTTTTGCATTGGATAGAGACAGAGATAGTGTAGTTTTTCATTTTTTTCAAAGATGATAAGCTATTCAAATGCAAATCGAAAAAGCTCTGAGGGAATGCTGCGCAGCTGATGCAAGGATAAGAAATCATCTGTGGCCACTTCCTCAAAAAAAAAACTCTCCTCAGTCTGTGACTGTCTGTGCATCCTTTATCTGTGTCCCAGTCGATCTTCACCACCTTTACTCTGTCAGGGACGCTGTCACCTCAGACTCAACAGGTGGAGTAGACAGGGATTAACAGTGAAGTCTCAGATACTGAGGCACAGCCAGATACTCTCTCAAAGGATGCTGGGAGGGTCCATCGTCCACTTTCCTGGCAGGTTTTCCTCGGTTCATGGGGACAAATAATCTGTTCTGAAAATCTGTTTTGAAAATTAGTAACTAGTTGTTCACCAATGTAATATTTATTTTCCATTTTATTCACATTATCTTCACGTCCCTTGCAGAATAGAACAGCATACTAAATGTATATAAGACCTCTGAATCTGAAGTGTGTTTAAAAATTTTGGGAAAAAAAGAAGAAAAAAAAAAGCAAAACTCATGTTCATAGAGGTCATGGATATTCTGCATTTTAGTCAGGGAAAACTGAGGGAATTTTACATTTGACCTAGAGTGGGAACCCTGTGCATTTGCAGAACTTGCACTTTTGAAGTGTGGACTGAATCACAATTGACTCAAAGGCCTGAAGTGGTTCTGTATTGTGGATCACTAGACCATCTTTGTGTTGTAGTAGTGAATCCATCAACTGACTGCTATCCTCCCCAGAATCAGAGAGGCATGAGAACAAGTGAAAGTTGTCTTGCGCAGTTACCATCGACAACATAGGCTTTTTTTTTTTTTTTTCCAAACAAAGCATTAATGCTTAAAGCTGCAGTAATTAAAATTGCAAAATCGAGAACTGTTTAGACTCAGCTGGATGGTGGTTTGGGCCAGCTATGAGAACCATTTAGACTCAGTCATTAAATTATGTGCTCATTCCAAGCATTTGTCAGTTGAGTCTTACTGACCCTCACTTAAATAGTCCCATGCCAATTTTGATTACTGCAGCTTTAACTTTAGTACTAGCTTTAATTTTTAGTACTTTGGTTACATTTTTCAGTTGGAGAACTTGATGTTTACAATTTTGTCCACACTAAATTGTAATTGTGACTATAGTCTGTTGCATCTGGAGAATTTCACACTGCAAGTCTTAGACTTGGCATCCTAGCATTTCTTTTGTTGAGATTAATTATTAGTACTGTAATGAAATGGAATTTTGCTCCTGGAAGGAATCTGGATGAATCAGCAGTCCTCTCCTTTGCCTCAACAACTCTTCACTGCTTCAGTGTAGCTGTTCAGTGTCCACCAGATGAACAGGTCGACTGGAATCAGATCCCCAGTGTGTATAAAAGGCAACATGGCATTAATGTAATTGCACAACAGCTGTATTGTCAATACACAAATGCACCACTATTGTCAACACGTCATTATCTCAGCTGACTGGAGACAGTTCCTCCTCCTCATGGTAAG
Organism: Holocentrus rufus; assembly: GCA_900302615.1. Taxonomy (NCBI): domain Eukaryota; kingdom Metazoa; phylum Chordata; class Actinopteri; order Holocentriformes; family Holocentridae; genus Holocentrus; species Holocentrus rufus. The sequence continues at coordinate 11,279 of OMLF01020016.1, forward strand.
GATAGAAAACAGCGTTCTCCTGATTATCCTCCAACCAGTTTCCTTTCATGTCTTCTCTGTACAGTGACTGGGTGGGAGTCTAAATAAACAGGAGGCGAGCAGAGTGAGAGTAGCCTCGTATGCCTCCCAGCTACAGACTACAGCTCATCTTCTTCAGTTGCCGAGCAATCAGGCCACAGACTGTCAGTTTAGGAGCTAAAGATTTGGTGCAGAGCCTTATTATCACATCCGTTTCTCTTTCTCTCTGTTTCAGCACTGGTTGGAGTTTACGAAGTCAATTGCCAAACAAATGAAATGTAAGTGTTTAACATGCTTGGTTAATTTGCACCAACAATTTTAGCTGCATATTTATATCTACTGTTTCCAAATCTGATGAGATCTGAATAGGCAAATAAACATACAAAAATATACAAAACACACAAATCATGTCAGCTGGATGGCTTAAGGTGCAGGAATAAAAGAGATGACAAAGAATGATGGCGTGTCTGTTTTCTGTCCTCAGCCCAGCCTCCGTTCACCATGTGTTTGCGCGTCAAGTTTTACCCACCTGACCCTGCTGCCCTGAAAGAGGAAATCACCAGGTAAGTTTTTGAAATGACTTTGTGGGTGGGGGAGCGCAGCTTATTTTTGTGATGCTATGAGTTTGAGACCTGATAACCTTCACATGTCATTACCCCGTCTCTCTTCAGCTTTCTCTTTTCTGTAATAAACTAGAAATGCCACAAACACCTCACAAAATAAGGTGGTTAGGGAGGTGTTATAGTCTGAAAGCAGAATATGTTTTTGAAGACAGTTGAGGGAAATGACGTTTGAGCAAACACTAATGTCCCCTAATGAATTACACAGTACACAGTGTTGTACTTGCAGTGTTTTCAGTAAGTCTTTAAAAAGTCTTGAACTCAATTGTCATAATTTAAATGATCTTGATTATCTTCATTTAAAATCTCTTAAATTGCTTTAAAATTGGATCACCGTCTTTATACTCATGAGTGCCACTGCTCTGAACTTTGGTATCCATGCAGACACCAGACAAAACATAACACAAGAAATGAGTCAGCAGTGGCCAGACTGGGAAAAGAAAGAAAGAAATGCACACAGAAAAGGACCGCTTCAGCCAACCAGTCACTTCATGCTTCAGGTCTCAGATTGAGCTCTGATTGGCTCGTTGCTTGACCGCAGCCCAACAGGAGAGACACAGAGCACAGTCCTGTTTTCCAGCTGCAGCAGCAACACAAAGCAAATGCAGTCGGCACACAGAAGCGGTACAGCAAAAATGTAGCCTACTCTTCTTTATGGAAAGCCTTTTATTTAGTGAAAAGCTCAGTCAGAGACAGTAGAAACATTCAGCAAAATGACCACAAATGAGTTTAACTAAGCCAGCATTTTCAGATATCATGTTCAAACTGTTACCTAGTAATTTCTTTTGAACACTTTTACAGTATACTCCATCATCTAACTTTTAGCTATCTAGCTTAGTAGATGACAGTCCTCATTGCAAATTCACACACACACATAACTCCATGAACATGAATAAACCAACTTTGAACAATCTTATTCTGACGGCAAACAATGACACAAAATGACAAATATAAAGTGTCCACTTCTACTCCTATGCGGATATTTGGCTGGTGTAATACTAATCTGATTTTACTGATCCACTAGAGATGTCTCTCTCAGCATCCTTCTGCCTTTGTTTGCCTCTACTTATCTCATGAAATCAAATTAATCAAATGAATGAGTCAGTCATTTTTTTAAAAAAAATATATATTTAAGACACTAAGTGATTTTTCACCACTAGATGGTGCCAAGAGCACAAACTCTGTTAAATAAACAAACCCACCTCTACTTCCCCTTCTCTACACTGGCAGATCGATTGTAGAATCTGAGTAAGGAAAGTAAGGAAAAAAGTGGTGGGTTTTTTTTTAGAAATGAGGAAAACATTTTATTTAGTCAAAACTCCTGTTAGATTACTTGGATTACTTTGTCTCTGAGATTCAATTAGAAAATATGGTGAAACTGCTGCCTCTCAGCTACAAGGTAAGATTTGAATGAACTTTTTCTGTAGCTGCACTGCTGACTTATGAGGCTTTGTTGGTTTGAGGCTCAGAGTGATTTTTGTGCTTTTTAAACTGGATTTTGTATGTTGCACTTGCGCAATTTATCTGAAATTTGGACATGTAGCTCTTATGTTTGTAGTCTGTAGTTGTTGATAGTTATAGCATATATTATATTCTGCAGGAATGTGCAGTTTCACATCAGCTTTGAATGATCACCACAGGCAATCCAGAGACACATCGCATCGGTAGATTATATGGGCTTTGTCAGGTTTAATCCATCCGTTGTGCAATCAAACACAAATCCCTATTACTAAACAAAACATGCTTCAACAAAACAACTGCTTTATCACCTAAATACAAATTACAGATTAAAAAAAAAAATGTCTGCTTGGTCATAATTTTGCTAGTGTAAACCCTGGTTGAGGGCAGAGGAGAAGTTTATTTTTGGGCTGATAAAGAAATTTAGAAACCTGGACAGAGACCTACAAATGATGACTCTCACATTGTAAGCGGTCATTTCACTGTATGTAATGTAATGCATGTATGTTGTTTAATGTATCTTTAAGGCATAATGTATTATGCCTTCTCTAAACTATGCTTTAAGATTAATTTTAGAAATCATAATACTAGTAACAGTAAGAAGAGGAAGAGCACAAGTTTGTAGAGGTTTAATAGAACTCTGTCTGATTGAATTGAGAGTCCTTTAAATACATTAACCTCCTGAGACCCACGTAGCCAGCACCTCATTTTGGTCACGGTTGAGTATTTGTAAGTAAGTAAGTAAGGTTTTATTTATATAGCACTTTTAAAAACACATGGTTACAAAGTGCTTCACACACATACAAAAGAAGGTGCAAACAAAAAAAATAAAGTAATATACAGTATAAAAAGGATATATATATACAGTACTGTGCAATAGTTTTAGGCAGGTGTGAAAAAATGCTAGGTACACTTGCACACAGTTTTTGAAGGAACTCGGCTGGTGGGTCGTTCCAAACATCTTGGAGAACTAACCACAGATCTTCTGTAGATGTAGGCTTTCTCAAATCCTTCTGTCTCTTCATGTAATCCCAGACAGACTCGATGATGTTGAGATCAGGGCTCTGTGGGGGCCATACCATCACTTCCAGGACTTCTTCTTCTTCTTTACGCTGAAGATAGTTCTTAATGACATTGGCTGTATGCTTGGGGTCGTTGTCCTGCTGCAGAATAAATTTGGGGCCAATCATACGCCTCCCTGATGGTATTGCATGATGGATAAGTATCTGCCTGTATTTCTCAGCATTGAGGATGCCATTAATCCTGACCAAATCTCCAACTCCATTTGCAGAAATGCAGCCCCAAACTTGCAAGGAACCTCCACCATGTTTCACTGTTGCCTGTAGACACTCATTATTGTACCGCTCTCCAGACCTTCGGCGAACAAACTGCCTTCTGCTACAGCCAAATATTTCAAATTTTGATTCATCAGTCCAGAGCACCTGCTGCCATTTTTCTGCACCCCAGTTCCTATGTTTTCGTGCATAGTTGAGTCGCTTGGCCTTGTTTCCATGTCGGAGGAATGGCTTTTTGGCTGCAACTCTTCCATGAAGACCACTTCTGGCCAGACTTCTCCGGACAGTAGATGGGTGTACCTGGGTCCCACTGGTTTCTGCCAGTTCTGAGCTGATGGCACGGCTGGACATCTTCCGATTTCGAAGGGAAATAAGCTTGATGTGTCTTTCATCT
>OMLF01020018.1:0-10044 GCA_900302615.1 Holocentrus rufus
CAGCAGTGTACATCACATTAAACAGGCAACGGAGATTACTGGAAAGTTGTCTACCAGCCACAAATCCTGTCTGGTCAGGATGTATGATCTTATCTATAACAGGCTCAATCCTAGCTGCCAATACTTTGGTCAATATCTTATAATCACAGCCAAGTAAGCTCACTGGACGGTATGATTCACATTTAAGCGGATCCTTATTTTTCTTAAGGAGTACAGAGATCATAGCCTGTGACATCGTTTGAGGCAAAGCTTTTTTTATCAAAGACCTCCTTATATACTCTACAGAGCAGGGGTATCAGCTTAGGAGCAAATGTTTTGTAAAACTCACTTGGGAACCCATCAGGGCCCGGCGCCTTGCCTGTCTTCATATTCCGTATCGCATTCTCTATCTCCCTTGCAGTCAGGGGTCCCTCTAATCTGTCCCTGTCTGCCCGCTCTAGGGATGGTATTTCCAAATTCTCAAAAAAATTCTTCACTCGCTCCCTGTCATTTATTTCTGACGTATACAAATCCTTATAAAAAACTTAAATTGGTCGTTAATACCGTTCTGATCTATAGTTTTGTTTCCCTGATTATCCCCTATCTCTACTATCATACCAGCAGCTGCTGATTGTTTCAGCTGGTGGCTCAGGAGCTTACCTGCGCGCTCACCATGCTCATAGAGATCCTGTCTCGACCTAAGATATAGATCCTCCTCACGTTGACTTATCAAGACATCATATTCAGTTTGGAGCAAAATCCGCTTTCTATGTAGTTCCTCAGAGGGGGCTATAGAATTTGCTACGTCAACTTCTTTTATTGCCTTTATTAATTCTGTGGTACGTTTCATCTTCCTTTTCCTTTCACCAGCATTGTATGAGATTATTTGTCCTCGTATATAAGCTTTCAGGGATTCCCACAAGATGCTACTACTTATATCAGGGATATCATTGACCTCTAGGAAAAAGACTATTTGCGAGTTTATGAATTTTGTAAAATCGTCATCTGCCAATAGCCTGCTATTAAGGCGCCACATTCTCTGAGGTGACGTGTTTTCAGGAAAGTGAAGATTTAATATGACTGGGCTGTGGTCGGATATTACTATACCCGAGTATTCTATATCTGTTACTATGGAGGTCAGTTTATTATCTAATAAAAAATAGTCTATTCTAGTGTACGTCTGGTGTGGTGGGGAGTAAAAGGAGTACTGTCTGGAGGTTGGGTTTAGGAATCTCCACAGATCTAATATACCATATGCCTTACAAAAAGAGTTAATGCACTGTGCTGATTTACTTAATACATTAGATGTTGGGCTAGAGCGGTCCAAAGTTGAATCTAGGACACAGTTTAAGTCTCCCCCTAGAATCAGATTATGAGTATCCAAATGAGGTAGTAACGCGAATAGGTCCTTAAAAAACTGAACATTATCCCAATTGGGTGCATATATGTTTGCCAACACCACTGGCATATTGAATAGTTTTCCAACCACAATAATATACCGACCATGTTTATCTTTTATAGTAGTTGTTTCTATAAATTGTACATTCCTGTGTATAAGGATGGCCACTCCCCGACTCTTACTATTGAAGTTTGAGTGATAAATTTGATTAAATCCCCCCCTACAGAGCTTGAGGTGATCCTTGTTCAACAAATGTGTCTCCTGTAAATAAACTATCTCTACTCCCTGGTCTCTTAAGTGTGAAAATACCTTACTCCGTTTAGCTGGCTTATTGATCGCCCTTACATTCCAGCTCATCAATTTTGTATCCATTCTGCTCGCATCCATGTTTGGTGCCATGGCAGGAGTCCGCAGCCCATTGTCACCATTGTGCCCATATGGTACCCACTATCCAGATCACACCTTGAAAATTTGGCAGCAAAAGCAAAAACAAATAAGAAAGGAGGGTCTGGGAAGGAAGGGGGCGGGGGGCATCACACATACAAACACAGTCAACACATAACATATATAAATGTTAACCCAAGCACAGTGCTCTTTAACGAGCTCTCTCGTGGCTAACCGGTCCACCATCTCCTGCACATCAAGCCTACCGTGTGCGGCTCCGTGTACATCACCCCCTTAGTCTTAAAGGTATAACATCACCCCTTTGACTTAATCGTCTGATAAGAAAAACAAAGAGGGGGGAGCTCTCAACAACAAGATCCCGAGTAGGATAAAATAATTAAGTAAAAATAAAAAGTAATACCATAGAAAGTAGGCAACAGTAGCCAAGGGGGAACAATCAACCCTTAAACCTTGAGTAAAATAAAACATTAATATAAGGGAGGACAGCAATAACTCCTAGGAAGAAATCTCGCCTACATTAGTCATCCCATTTCAACAGTACAGGCATGTGTGAGTTTCTACTTAGCCAAGTTCAAACCAGTCCATAGGTTTCACCCGGGGCTCAGTTTCTTCTTGATGTAATCCACGGCGTCCTTTGGGCTCTCGAAGGTTTTCGTTTGTCCTCCTTCTGGCGTAATAATCAGGACTGCCGGATATCGCAGCCCATATCTGACCCCCGTGCAGGTCCGCAGGAGACTTCTTGCTTCCCTGAAGGCTGCTCTCCTACTGTTTACCTCCTGGGTGTAGTCCGGGAAAATGTGAATCTGCCCGCTCCGACCCTCGGATGTTCTCTCCATTTCCCTCGCCTTCTTCAGTATCTCCTCTTTCTCTGTATAGTAGTAACATCTCACGACGAAGGCTCTCAGTGGAACTCCGTTCCCGTCTCGTCTCGCACCGAGTGTCCGGTGTGCTCGGTCCAGCGTCGGTGTTACTGCTAGTCCCAACTTTTCTTTCAGTAAGCCAGCCATAAAATCCGACGGCTTTTTGCCTGCCTCAGCCCCTTCTCTTATCCCCACGACACGTATATTGTTACGTCGTGATCGTGCCTCGAGATCTTCACTCCGTCCCCTCAGCTTCAGTATCTCCTTCTCCATCTCTTTCAGTCTTGTCCCCATGTTGGTTATGGTGTCAGACTGATCATTCAACGTTTCATCCACCTCTTTTTTCCGTTGGTCCATCCTATTATAGCCAGACTGCTAGTTTTATCGCCAATCAGTCTCACCTCCCCACGTAGCAACTCAAACTGGGCTTTAGTATTCTCTTCCAAACTCTTAGTCCATTTTTCCATCTCGGCCTTCGTCTCTTTTCTTCCCTTTTTCTATTTCTTCTTTACATCTCGCGATCTCAGTCTTTGTCTCCTCTCTGTATTCGTAATCTCAACATTACTTTTTTAAATCTCGGACATCATATCCTTAGCTCATTGAGGGATGTTGTCATGTGCTTGGCTAGCACCGCCCTTGCTAGCTGAGGAGGCTAGGTTGCTAACCACCTGCGGCTTCTCTCCACCCGTCCGAGTTGATCGAGAGGTCATTTTCGGTCTTAAACTGCACTGAAAGCGCACTCGTTCACTCCAACACAAAACCTTATACGTCCAGCCCCCCAAAATGACAAAAATATGGCGATGTTAATAATTTTTGACTACTTTTACACGGAGCCTCCGCACACACGTCTTCACACGGCAAAGCACATCCGGAAGTCACCCATTAAAACCCATTTAAAACCAATGCAGCCACAGCTTTAGGGGCTGCATTTTTTACAGTAATCCATTCCAGCAGGGCTAGGTGGGCTTTACTACCCCTTGTAGGGTAATGATATTGTCTCCCTGGTAAGACCAGCTGTCCATCACAGTGAAATGTCCTGCTTGTTGGAACTGAAATAGACTGTTTTATGGTTCTAAGATGTGTATGCTGACAATGTCTGATGACCAAAATAATGCCAGAGAGACAGAAAAATACATCGTTCGACTTGAACCTGTCAAAAATTTCTAATGGAATGCTGGCTCTGAAATGGCATAAAGACTCCAGCCACTCTACAGTTTGTTTTAGACACATGTCTCATGAATTACAGTTGAGAAAAAGGTAAAAAAAAAAAAAAATCATTTCTGTCTTTGCCTTTATAGTCCGATTTAGTTTAATTAGTTAACTAAAATTCAAGAATAACTTAACTAAAAAATCAAAAATGGGGGTGGGGGGGAGTTGTTGACATGACCACACAAATATGGAGCTACTCCCCAACACTGTCTATTTCTAGACTTAATTTCTAGATTGTGTCTTTGATTTTGCTGCTACAGTGATTCAAGCACCAAGGGTCCAAGCACCAAAGGTGCTTACGATTGTGCGGATTATTCTTTCTCTCTTACTTTCCTGGTAAAAGTATCTGGATCTCCAAAAGCATAAGAGCTAAAGCGGTCAGGCTTGGCAGATACGTGGGAAGTCACCACAACTTCCACAACTGAGGAAATAGTCCAAAAGATAGAGAGTAGCTCTTTCAACTCTAGGGTTGTAATTTAAAATTTTCCCCCCACATGAAAACTACGGGTGACACTAAGGAATTGTTCATTTTAACGTTTTAAATTGCCACCCATGGCCGCTTGCGTCTATATTTCAATTGCTAGTTTTTTTTCTCTCTTTCTTCTTCTATATGTTTTTCTTCTTCTTTGCACTTTTCTACTTCAGTTAGATCTGGTCAAGCGATTTGATTGGTCAAGAGGTACTCCAGGAGTGCTTATATACAGTATAACAGCACTCTGACATTTAACAATATGTATTACTGTGCTCTACTAGTGTTAGGTAATGACCTACATTAATGTCCGTGATCTACATTGCAACAAACTTTGTACCGCGACAGCGTTCTCAGAGGAGGATGAGAGGGAAGAAAAAATAGCCTGGACACCGCTGTGCAAACTTCCAGCTGTGTTCAGACCTGCTAGCTAGTCTGCGCTAATTTGTGGACCTATACAAAGTAGCAAGCTAGCTTGCTGTCGGGAAATTGTGTTGCTTAGCAACAGTTCAGTAACTTGAAATCTGATGGGCCTATTTGTGCTGGCAGAGTGGAATAAATGTTTAAACAAATCATAATCCGTTGTCCATTATTACCGTTATTTGAGAAATGGTGTTGTTGGTGGAACTGTTGTATAAAAGCAATATCACACTCGAGGCTGTGCTGTTATATGTGTTGTATAACACCACTCCTTCTCGTGTGATATTGCTTCATTATCATTGTTATTTTTGTTTATATGTGACCAGTTTCTACCTGTCTTATTAGGAGCTAGTGAAAAAGCTGGTCTCACAGAGAGCCACTGAGGAGGAGCTCCACCTCCAGAGGATCCAATGTGAGGAACTGGCCAAGCAGAGGACTGACATTCTGGCTGATCTTGAGCTCCAGTTCGCCCGCCTCAAATTCAGTGTGGCACCTGGATCAATGAGGTGTGGCTGCCAGTAGGGTTGGGCGGTATCCAGTTTTTGGTACCGTTTAAACTTCCCCAAATTTTCCCAGGGTATATGGTATTACCACCTGACAAGTTGCTGCCACAAGGTGTCAGTGCACTATAGATCAACTTGCAGAACTTGAACGCAATGGCCACCACTCTGACCATCTTGATTTGAATGGGAATGTCTGGGACAGGGACCCACTTGTTTCCACAATCTTAAAGTTCACACTGAAGAGGAATAAAGCATGGCTCAGTGGATATTATGGGACAGCCATTAAACACGTCATTGTACACTGCTCAGCATCTAAGATGCCTTACTACCATTTTTAGTGGTTGCTTTTATTGCTTTTATTGCATGACAAAAGGACAGGAGAGTGGGGATGCTCCTGAAAAACTCTTCTTTCTTTTTTTTAAAGACTTGACAAGCTGAAGCAACAAATGGAGGCAGAACTGGGGCAGATGGAGAGTCGGGTCCGAGATCTGGCACTTGAACTAAAGAGGGCTGGGGACACGTTAAGCAGCACTCAGGAGGGAGTCACTAACCTCTACTACAGGATGGCTTGTGTGCCTGTGAAGGTCTAAACCACCTAGAGTCTTCTCTAAACCTTACTTCTCATTTTATTCCCAGACCGAGACAAGGTGTTTGATACCATTTTCACCTCTATGCATCCACTGGTTTGCTTCCTATGTTTAGAATTTAATGTTAGCTTAGCATAAAGAGTTGAAGTCTACAGGAGCCCTTAGCCTAGCTCCACCAAAGTGAAAAAATAAATCTTACAGCATCTCCAAAGCTGTCTTATTTATATAATGCATTGTGTGCATTTGAAATACACGTCTTGCTAATTTAAAAAAAAAAAAAGAGAGTTGTTTGAAGAAAAGTTAGATCGTAGGGACTATAACCCCGCTGTATCCTTCCACTCATGGGAGGATACATGTATTTATTTGTAACACGAAATGCTATCAGTAGGGACCGAATCAGTGGACATACATAGGTGAAAATAGTATCGCACATCTTGTTTTAGTCTGGGTAAGTCAGAAAAAGGGTATTTTGCCCAAACCCTGTGAAGAGGTTGGTTATGGATCAAGGCAGCAGTGACCAACTTTCTTCAGCAATTAGCCAAAAGGGTGTGTCCTATGATAACAGTATTGCCAACAGGGCAAACAGACGCAAGACACAAAGAACAAATACAAACAGGGCCGTAACATCCAGCCCCACTCTGACTTTTGGAATCCACGATATAGTGACTTAGCCTGGTGTTACCAGACCTTATCTCATATCTCATTTGAGATGAGATAAGCGTGTTCAAATGTGAAACACGAATTCGCAAGATTTCTTTGTAGTATCTAGGTTAATAGTGACTGTGTTGTCGCAGTCACAGTAGTAGTAGTACCAGTAGTGGTAGTAGTTGCAGAATCAGTTGGCCCACCAGCAGTTATCGTCACTGGGTTCCCACTGATCATGGAATTTCTGGAAAAATCTCTTGAAAAGTCCGTTCCAGACAGGGAAAGTCAGGGGATTTAATAAATTCTTGGAATAAGTTATAGAATATAAAGGAATTTTGTTAGTTAATAAAAAAATTTAACTTAAAAAATCTGTAACTAGTTTGCCAAATACGTTCACTTCTCTGTAGAATAAAACAGAATGATGAACTTTAATAAGACCTCTGAAGTGCTCTTAAAATTTTGGTCAAGCAAAAAAAATGACATGGTACCTTTATATAGGTCATGAAAATTCTTTAGTCTTGGAAAAGCCAGGGGATTTTACATTTGACATAGTGTGGGAATCCTGTAGTAGCAACAGGAGCATCAAATTTTTGGTTATTCTTCAGGAGCTGCCCAGCAAGGCCACCACAGACAAACTAATGGACATCAACACACGATTCCCAATGTTGCTGAGCAGAACATCAGGCCAGAATTATGAGGACAAGAAAGAAGACCAAGAGCAGGTCATATTTTGTGCGGATATTTCATGCCTTCAAATTATACTATTTACATGCCCAAAAATTCCAGAAAGTTATGTTTTGAAGACCAGTACTAATATTGCAATGCTATTTCTTGCAATGGAGCACCTAAAAGCAAATGTTTTGCATAAATATTTATATTTAAATGTAACCATTTTCATGGTATTAGTCAGTGCTTATGCCAGAAATTGTATTCTTGCAGGTTGTAAACCCTCTGATATAGCACTTAGACCATGGGACATTAAAAACTCATTCAAAACAGTAATTATAATCAGTTGAAGTTAGGGCTGTCTCAGCAACCAGTGTAGCATTGATCAATTCCACAATAACTGCAATCAGTCAAACTGCAGCATATCAAAGGTAATGCGTTCTCCCTGCCCTACTTTTTCCACTGCCTTTTCTCTTACAGGTTTGGAGCTTCCTAGAGCAGACCAACATGATGGAACCACACAACTACAAGAGGCCCAGCAGTGCTATAGGTGAGGAGCAGTTAACACAACTGAATGTCCCCGGCCGCTTGTTGATGAGCAAAAATATTCAACTTGAACTTCAATGGAATGCACATAAAAAATAATAATAAAAAAGTCAACGAAGGCACTCGCTAAAATAACAATAGCATTTTAATTCTGATGATTAGCGCATTGCTCAGCTTTGTAGAAATGTTAAAACGGGTCAGAGATTTTGCTGGATCATGACTTTTGTTTCAATGGTGTTATTTCATCTGACATTTTACAACAAAATACAACAGTAAATAACAGGATGTTTTCAGCATCCTGGTATTTAAAGGAATACTCCAATGTTTTGGGCAAAATGCCCTTTTTCCATCCTACCCAGACTAAGACAAGAAGTTCGATACCATTTTCACCTCTCTACGTTCACTGGTTCGGTTCTGATGGGAAGCATTTTGTGTTAGCTTAGCATAAAGAGTTGAAGTTTACAGGAGTCATTAGCCTAGTTGAATTCTATTATAGTCATTAGCCCTGTCTCTGGGTAAGTCAGAAAAAGAGTATAGTGCCCAAAACATTGAAGTATTCCTTTAAAATCCTGAATTCTCATTCGTAGATTGTGAAAATTGCTTGTCTGAAAATCTGTATTTCCTCAATTATCTTTCATCCCAGACACCATTCAGCTTCCCAGTGATGAGGAGTGCTCTCCATCTCGTGATGAGATCAAACACTGCAGCATCAAGCTGACTGAAGCCCACCAGTACAAAAAGTCCCATAAGAGTGCCAGGAGGCACTAGATGGAGCCCAGACAGTAGATATAAGGCAAATTAATAAACAGGCTAATAGCAGGGTTTTACCTTTTTTGTTGACTACTCATTGATTCCCACTGATTGATTGGCTTTATGCAATGTGGGACATTAGTTTGATTGGTTTGAAGATTCAATCTACTGTGCAATCCAAATGTTAATAAATAACAGTCCTACCATCAAAATCTGAAACATTGTGACGGTTTTTCTATTCCCCAGTTGTATGTAAAACCGACTTTGAAGGATATTTGTATTTATCAGTTACCATTACAATCAATTTGTCACCGAAGGCATTATTCTGAGTAAGAATCAGTAAACAAAGATTGAAAGAAAAAAATCCATTTTCAATTGAAATTAATTGATGTAATCTGTACACTAAAACTGTGTACATTATTATGGACTTTGGGTGTATCTATATGCCCCTACTGTAAAAAAACAAACAAAAAACATAATAATAATAATAATAATAATAATAATAATAATAATAATAATAATAATAACAATCCATTCCCTGCATATACCTCTCTAATTCAGTTTGCCTGGCAAAATCAGCAGAATTTTCAGGAAGAAGACATCATGGGTTGGGAAACTGCCTTGAGTACAAAACTGCAGTGCTTGTAATGAACCATTGGGTGGGAGCATTGTGCAACCCATTTAAGAAAAGAGGCTCATATGTTGAGGCCTAAAGGTTTGAGAAGTAAGTTGCTCTAACTGGAGCGTTACTGGTTTGAATCCCAGGTTGACTGGAATTTTTTGAGGACCAGTGAGTGAACTACCTTGAGACAGGCATCTAAACTCTAGTTAATTCAGTGCAGCGATGGCCTACAGTCAGCTGAACTGCTGTTACTGGGCAATTCCCATATGTGATTGTAAACAAATAAGCAGGGTGCAACTGAACATGAGTACACTGCATGTACTCAGCATATTTTGTCCCTGGAAATGAAGATTAGGAAAACAACATGCCTGGGAGAATAAGAGGCTGACTAGGAGATGGAAGGTTGGATCGAGCATTCATCAGGGAACTGAATGAATTGACAGAGTGGGCCGTTCATTTTGCATGATGGCTCGTTTTTACATTACTTCATTTCAGTCAGCCAACTCATGGATAATGTTATGGAAAGCATGCACAGACATAAGTACGTATAGCACAAATAACTAGTTTGGCGTCTAGGCTCTGACTATCTCACTCTCTGCGGCCTACTGAGCTATGTGATCAGAGCAGAGAGTGATAGGATATTCCCCCCAAAACCGCATTAATACAGAGCCAGATTCCAATCAGCTTAAATGACCTGTAAATGTGTCAAGCCAGGCACCAGCCGCCGTGTGGCCATTCCCATAGGAATATACTGTCTAGTGTAGCTATATGTGTTAGCCAGGCACCAGCCGCCGTGTGGCCATTCCCGTAGGAATATGCTATCTAGTGTAGCTAAATGTGTCAAGCCAGGCTCCAGCCGCCGTGAGGCCATTCCTATCGGAATATACTATCTAATGAAGCTGAATGTGTCAAGCCAGGCACCAGCCGCCGTGTGGCTATTCCAGAGGAATATACTATCTAGTGTAGCTGTGTATGTGGGCCTGC
>OMLF01020019.1:0-14491 GCA_900302615.1 Holocentrus rufus
CAGTGTTGTCCGACCAGTCCAGTTTATTATTGAGGTGAACCCCTAGGAACTTGTATGTGTTCACCATCTCTACCTCCTCTCCCCTTATGGTGACAGGGGTGGGGGGTCTCTTGTTTCGACGGAAGTCCACCACCAGCTCCTTGGTTTTCCCGATGTTGAGCTGGAGATGGTTGCTGTCACACCATTCTATGAAGTTCTCCACTAGATCTCTGTACTCCTCCTCCCTGTCATCTGTGATGCAGCCGACAATGGAGGAGTCGTCGGAGAACTTCTGTAGGTGGCACCTTCCCGAGTCAAAGCAGAAGTCAGAGGTGTAGAGGGTGAACAGAAACGGTGAAAGTACAGTTCCTTGGGGTGCGCCGGTGTTGCTCGTCACCACGTCTGACAAGCAGCCTTGCAGCCTGACGTACTGTGGCCTGTCGGTGAGATAGTCTGTGATCCAGGCCACGAGGTCCTGGTCCACCTGCATCACTGAGAGCTTCTCAGCCAGCCGGAGTGGCCGGATGGTGTTGAAAGCACTGGAGAAGTCGAAAAACATGATCCTCATGGTGCTTTGTGGTTTCTCCAGGTGTGTGTCAGCTCTGTGTAGCAGGTAGATGATGGCGTCTTCCACACCGATATCAGCCTGGTACGCAAACTGCAACGGGTCCAGGCTGTTACGCACCAGGGGCCGGAGGTGCTGTAGGACCAGCCTCTCAAAGGTCTTCATGACATGAGATGTTAGAGCCACAGGCCTGAAGTCATTGAGGGCACTGGGACGTCCTTTCTTGGGCACTGGGACTATGCAGGATGTCTTCCAGACCCTTGGCACCCTTTTCAGCCTCAGGGAGAGGTTGAAAAGATGTCGGAAGATTCCTGCCAGCTGCTCCGCGCACACCTTCAGAACCCTCGGGTTGATGTCATCTGGTCCTCTGGCCTTGCTGGTCCTGATCTTGGCGAGCTGCCGTTTCACCTGGGTGGTCGTGATGACAAAGACAATGACACCCACAAGACTGTAGCCAAGTTAGGCTGGCATCCCCAAACCACCTACCTCAACAAAAACTCAATACAGCAGCCATACTCGCCCACACATGTTTAGATCTCTCAGTTGCGTAACCCAGTGATGTTTTGTCAGTATTTGTCTCAACAACAACAGGATAAAGCTGACCTTTCTGGCTTCTAACAGCCTGCATGGCGGTTCAGAAACAGACGTGTATTAGCAGGTGAGGCCGATAATATAGGCTAGCACAGTTAACGTCAGCTTAATGTAACGCAGATAGGTGTAGGTGTTTACTGCTGTTGTGGTGAGTTACAATATGCTTCATATGAGCTGAATGTCTTAGTAAGCATTTAACAGTGGATTAAAACGTTGACAGTGACTATGTTTGAGGTTTCTCCATATGCAGTTTTAATGGGGATATTTCAGCCAATGGTGTCGGTGACCATGATATAAAGGGAGCAGATATCTGTGCATGGGTAAAAATATAAAAGCTTCATTTTAACTGCCACCACATTCTCTCCATTCGTGCTTTACATTATGTGTGTGTCTTGTGTGTTTCCTAGTGTGCTTCTTGCTGCCTGCTCTGTCTCCCTGTTTTAATTCTGTTTTCCAGTTGTTCTGACTTATATGCTTGCAAGTCTGTTTCTCTGTCTCTGTCTGCAGGGAATTTTCAAATGAAAAAGCTTCATTGGCATGACAGGAGACAGGAAATGACAGGACAGGAAATGTTTTTAGCCAAATAAGAACAATGTATCTTTGAATTTGTGTATCTGATATCTGATATCTATCTCATATGATACATTTTCTGTCCTCACTCTGTCTGGGCCTCAGCCTGACTGGAGTCCACTCCCCTAGACAGATCCACAAGTTGGCAGATGTTCTTCCTTGTCAGCAGCCAACACAGTGCATGCAGGACCCGTACACTGTCTGTATGTGGTTTCCTGCATGCAGGAAACCGTCTGACTACCGTCTGACTCTCCCCTCCATGTCTGTCTCTGCTGCAATCAGTGGGGTTGGCATGAGGAACAGGGGACTCCTCTGTCTTTTCAGACCCTTGGGCTGGAGTTTGAGAGGTTGCTGGCAGCATGGCTTCTGCTTGCGGCTGGATTCCTGGAAACCTGGAATCCTGGAATCCTGGAAACCTTGCAGCATTTGTTTGTCCAGTCATATGTTTGGAATGATGTTTGCTTCTGTAATTACTCAGGCAGTTTCAGGGGTTAGGTGAACAGTTATTTACTGTTGCACTTTGCTACAGTGTCTGGAAAATGTGGCTTCATGTTTTACTCTACTATCTAATTTAAAATATTAATCTACAAAACCATAAAAACAGCATTAATGGTTAAGGCTCACTGAACCCGGTGGTGATGCTAACAGGCTTGTTCCCCTTGAACAAAATAGGCAATCAGGTGTACTCCGGGACATTTGACTTCTCATTTCAAATATATATCGTTCCACTGTAATACAGATGATACTCCACTCCAATGATACAATGAATGTTTCATTCAAGCTGAAAGATCATCATAATTTGGCCTCCTTGCTAGGCTGTTGGCAGCTCTAAAGCTAAGATTTTCCTTCAGTATCCTTCAATTAAATACTAAAAAACAGAGGCCCTTTTTATTGCCCCAGAACATCTCTTTGGTTAGATTAAGCAGTTGATCAGTCCACTGGTAACCAATACTAATCCCACCATAATAAATATTTGTGTCATTTTTGGTCAGCATATGATCTTTGAACATCAGAAGATCTGCCTCAGCCTTAGTTTTTGCAGTTAAGAACTATTGCTAAGATCACGGGTTTGTCTGAATATGACCTGGAAAAAATAATCCATGTTGTTATCTCTTCAAAAATTGATAATTCAAATGGTTTTTTACTTGACTGAGTCATTCTACAATGTTTGCAATGGCTTTTAACCCAAAATGCTGCCACACCTCCCCAAAGCAGACTCACACTCCTCTCATTCTGTCCGATTTGCATTTGCTTCCTTCTGAGTGCAGGGTTAAATTAAGGATTCTTTTATATACCTACAAGGCCCAGCATGGGTTAGCTCTAATTTATATTGCAGAATTATTATGCATTTGCATCCTTGCAAGGTCCCTCAGGCCTTCTGACCAGGGCCAGTTGAGTATCCCAAGATCCAGGAGAAATCTAAAGGTGACTGTGCATTTGCAGTGGTACTCTCTCTCCCTTCGCCTATGCCCAGATGTATACAACGTTGGCAAGAATTTCAGAACAAGTTTACATTGTGAAATTTCATTTATTTAAGAAAATGAAATACATAATGTTTCTTATATTATACATTATATATATCTTATATTAACATAAAATTAATACCTGATTGATTTGATTACACAATATGTTGTTCCTTTTCTAGCTTTATGTAAATTACATCATATGTGAACATGCCATTGTATGAGCAAATGATGCAAACAATTCCAAACCAATACAATACATTGTAATGTAATACAATGCAAAAAGTGCATTCCCATGAAAGATAAGTACAACATTGTTAAGGAGAAATATTGCTTATAGTTATTTAGCTGGTTAGCTTATGGGAAACGTTACATTTCCAGTTGGTACAATACAGTCCTGTGATATTGCAAGCTTTTCTGTCAAGCTAAGTTATTACCAGTGACGCAGATACCAGTACAATGTATAGGCCAAGTATAGCACATAAGTAAACATACTTAAGTAAAAGTAGAATGACTGACTTTAGAAAATACTGAATGAAAGCTTTTCAATCGTAGTAATGTGAGTTGATGTAATTCTTAATTCTCTGCCTGCACCCTTGGGTGCTCCACTACTTTTTGGAAACTAACCTCCAAATATGTAATCTAACTTAACCAAACTTATACTGCAGAGTGCCTGTGGAAAGACAGTATAGATCTAGCTTTTCTTCAGATTTTGTAAAAAAGTACTACTGAAGGGAATTCATTCACATCCTGCACATGAATTCACTGTAATGTATACAATAAGAGATTGGGAAATGCTGATCTAAGAGAGTAAGCATTTGGAAAGAATGAAATGAAGCAACTGAAAAGGGGAGAAATTTTTGAAACCAGGAAAAAAATTGAAGTTATTATCATCCCACAGGTAGGTGTTGCCTGGGATCAGTTCAGGGGAGCTGCAGTGGTCAGATATGTCCATGACATGAGGGGAGGCCAGAGGTATCACAGTGTTATGTCTTCCATGGATGTCAAACACAATGCTGAACACAATGGTGGCCTTGTTCTTCTCAACAGACACACTTTCCACAGTCCCAAGTCGCACTACACAAGGACATAAATTTGCACAATGAACACACATTCACAAAACCCATGCTTCACAGATAAAATATAAGAATAAGTAATGAGCTCCTTAAACAAATCAAATAAAAAAATATTTATTACTTACTTCTGTGACAAAATTTTGTTAGTTTGCTGAGGTTGCCCACTGACCTGGGTTCTGGAAAAGAGAGTTTTTTTTATATTACATGTTTCACTCGAATACATTACTGCTAAATTATAGAATACACAACACACAATCAGTTATAAGGGAAAATATCATATACCATCCTGTACGCTGCACACTGACCTTTGCTCTGGTCCCATCTTGGCTTGGTGATTGGGCTCAACCTGCCAGCACAGCAGGACCACAGAGAGGTGTTGTAGTGGAAGTGACTGCAACAGCTGAAGCCTGGCTGGTCTGAGTAAAGCAGCTCTTGCTCTTGACTCAAGCAACACACAGCCTGATTCAAACGTAGGTACACATTGTTACATATAGACAGGTGACAAATTAAGGGAAAAATTAACATAAAATATCTTCGTATGTCGTTGGGCCACCATGAGCTGCCAGAACAGCATCAGTGAGCATTGGCATCAATTCTACAGGTCTCTGTAACTCTACTACTCTCTCTTCCAAAAGATACTGTGCATAGAGAAGGATAGTATCGTAGGGCTGCAGTGCATACACCACTCATTACAAAGACAAAGTGTGTAAAAGCCTTGAGCACTGGTCTATAGTGATGTGGAAAGGTGATCAGATGAGTCATTCTTCACCATATTCTCCACAAGAGGGCGTGCATGTGCGCTGTTCACAAAGACAACACTGCAGGCCTGAATGCTCCACCACTGTCATCAAAACACCAAAAGAGGGAATATCTTTTGGATGAATGGTGTCCCAGAGCCCTAGAGACTTAGAGAATCTATGCCAAGGTGCATTGAAGCTGGCAGCTTGTGGAGCCCCAACATCTTAGTAAGACACTGTCTTGGTTTTTCTTTTAATTAGTCACCCATGTTTACATGATGAATACTCACTGTACTGTTTCCTGCTTCTAGGTATACTCTCTGTCAGTGATATAATTTTGATGACTATAAGCAAAGGAAATGGATCTTGAGGCAGTATTGGAAGAGTGAAAACCATCACACTGACTAAAAACTGTATACGTACCTTCAGAGCACCCGGTATGTCTGCCACAGGGTTTGACATCAGGATGGATCCACAGCACTGCACATCCCCTCTATTGCTGCCAGTGGCTGTGAGGTTGTATAATGTCTCTGCGCAGCACATCATCTGTGGATCATTCCTGTTGTAGGCCTGAACACCACAGCACTGAGTGTTTTTTGCTTTTCGATGTCTGTGTGGAGAAATAGAGCTGTCAGTTTATTTCAAATTAGGTGTGTAAACTAAAGAGACAAATTACTCTAAATTAGGATTGGACTCAGATATAGTTAAGGACAGAGTTCTGGATTCAAAGGCAGTGTTGTGAGTAGTAGTGGTATTAGATTACTTTACCTGGTAACGATGTAAGGGTTTATGTTCTCATTTTCACCAATCATATTACAAATACCGTAAATTTCGTGTTACTTATTCAATTCAATTCAATGCAATTCAAACTTTATTTGTCCCCTGTGGGAAATTGCATCTACAGCCAGGGGTTAAAAACACACAGTTAATCAAAATACATTAAAAAAAAAAGTTACAACTGAATTGAAATTAGGTCATAAAAAGAGGGAGGAGTTCCCTATGCAAGGTGCTACAGAACCTCTATTGTAAGTGTAAATCTAACATGTTTATTCCCCCTGGGACAAATGGGCTAAGTTTTCTGACAAGGTGCAACATGTGCAGCTTAGTGCAGTTTAGTGCCTGATTTATTGAAACCACTTCATCGAATCAATTCAGTCGATACTTTACAATAGAATAGTTGAGCAACTACCATAATCCCACAGCCTTATTGTTGGTCTCAAATTAATTATTTATGTACCTTTTCATAACAAGCATGTCTCATCTGACCTGGTCCTTAATTTTATATGGACTTCTATATGGACTTGTGTACAAATAGGGGGTTAGCTGATATTAGTGTAAGCTGACCTTGTGTTTTGTATTTGTATATCAGTGATATGATGTGTAAAAATGTTAAGAAAAAAAATGACCACCACTGCAAGAGGAAATGTGGAAAAAAAACTAAAACTTAAATAAGTTTAGAACAAATGTTTAAGAAGTAATGAGAATTTTATGTTAAAATTTTTTTTAGCACTTTGAACCTCAACTTGAAACATAATTTAGATTGATGCAGTGACAGATTAAGTACAAAGGTAGGATTACACAACAGCTACACACCATTACAGAAGAAACACTGCAAAATGTTTTTGCACTCAAATGACTCACACAGCACTGACAGTCATTACTGAGCTGCTTCAAAATGAACCAAAACCACAGAGAAAGCTGCCATGTAAGCAGACATGCACATGATACAGCCCTCCACCCATCCACCCACACACAAGCACAAATTTGAACATTCATGCGTACGTGACTGTAAACTCAGATGAGTACACATGTCAGACAAATAATTTGGCCAGACATCTGAAAGTCTACTGCAGCCCTTGATAGTTTTCTGGAAATGAGGAAGGGATCAAAAGTGCAGGGAACAGAAAGCTGAGTTTGCCTGACTCTTATAGGTCAGACAGAATATTTTTATACCGCAGAGATCGTCTGAATGTCAGCGGTGTGGTATACAAATGGAATTTTCAAAAGCCACTCCTCTCAAGATTAAGTGCTTTTAATCCTTTTTCCAAACTCTCAATGACACAAATACATTTTTTCATGAGGGAAAACAAATAAGCAGACATAACACATACCTAGACACAGACATGACATACACAGATGAAAATGATAAAAATGACTTCCCTTCCTCATCAATTACAACAATTGCGCACAAGCACGTGCATGCACATGCACACACAACACACACTCACCTGCGTCCACTGCAGCAAATCTGAGAGTGAGGGTTGTAGATTCCTTCCTCGCCACAGTGTATTCCAGCTGAGGTGTAAACAGATGAACCGCATACAGTCTGTCTGTCTGGGTGGTGCGGCTTGCTATTCACTGAATACAGCTCTCCATCCTCTTCGTCTGTGTGCATGATACGATTACAACAGAGAACTAAGTAACCGGCCAAACCAAGCAGCACCACTCTGCAGCACTGGTGTAATTAGAGGAAGTACACATAATTACCATACACATACACACACACACACACACACACACAAATAGATGTGAGCACAAAAACATGTATTATGATAGAAATATGAGAAAAACACAATAACTTATGTACGTCTAATTTATGGTCATAGAAACTCCCACAAAAGAAATGACATTCTGAAAGAAAAAGTGTTGACCTTACCAACGGCACTGTTATACTGTATATTCCCTTGTAAAAGAGGCTAGCTTTAAGAAGGACACCAAAAACAACGCTCTTTATCTATCTGTTTCGACACACCCTCACTTACGGAACAAGAGGAGTTGTATAACTAACTGGGCTAATGGGGTGGAGCTCGAAGCTCTTAATTCAAAAACACCATTAACTGTGCCAAGCACCGCAATTTTAATGTCAGTAAAACGGATGCTTAGTTTATTGTGTATATTAACACACTAATTCCTTCTATAATTTATATAAAGGAATTTATGGAGAAAGATTATTGCCAGCAGAAATTATAACAGTGTCATAACTTTGTAGTAATCATGCTCATATTGAACCATTGCATTTCGAAAAAATGTATCTGCTGAATAAAATACATTTGTAATGCAGTTTTAAATTGACTGCAGTGGTTTGAAACTGAATGTGATTATCAATGAATTTATTCTTTAACTAAAAGTTCATATTTGGTTTTCCTAATTCAAATTGAGCTTTTGTAATCAGCTTCAGCTTCCTAAAACACACATCGGTACATAAGGGACTTTAGTTCTCTGAGACATAAAGCGCTTGAACTTGAAATTTAGTTTATATAGATTTCCAAGTGTACCTACAAACAGGCACTGATTCAGTGAACAGCCAATCATAGTTCTCTCTCACCGATGGCTCCGTCACCAATTCAACATGTTCATTTGACCCAAAAGCAGCTGACAGGGGTCAGACTGACCCCTGAGAGTGTCAACAATAGGGCCATAGGGTTATAGGGCCCCAGACGCTTGCCGATGGCCTGACATTAGCTTGGTGTGTCACGGCCTTAAGCTGATAGTGTTACCCCACTGGGCGGAGCCTTGGAGGCAGCTGCCTTCTAGTCAACAATCAAGGAACAAACATTATTGAATGTTGAATGGAAACTGAATTTGAACTGGGGAAAACCACATTTAAAACTATAATTTGAAGGTAACTTCACTAATAATTACATGCAATGGCATTACTTTCAAATTGTGCTTCACAAATCCAGTTTTGAATTTGAATTGGAAAAAACACAAATCATAATTTCAAGGTGAATTCACAAAATCACATCACAAGCAACTACATTAACATTTATGCTACAGATTATTTAATTCTGACACAATCTCTACTTACACTATTCTCATCCATTGGGGATTTTAAACAAAGGGACCAGCACAGAAAAAGTGAATGCCTCTTTCTATACTTCACATGAGAAAATAAATAAATGCATGTTTTGCACTATGCTCCCCATTTAGTTTCCTTCTCTGTGCTCCCAGACCAGGATTGGACCAGGCTCAAATGTTTAGGCAGGCTGAGAACTAAACCCAAACTTTTCAAACTTTTACACAACATATCTCTAAATGTAATGGATGGATTGCCAAATAATTTGCTGAGTGTGCTCATGCTTCCCAGGTAACGAATCCTATCAAATTTGGTGTTTGGCACACAAGGCATCACTTAATCTACTTGATGGATTGCAGAGATATTTGGTGATTACATTCATACTCCCCCAAAGAAGATTCCTATTGATTTTGATGACCTCATCGACTTTCCTCTAGCACCACCCTTGGCCAAAATGTCACATTGAGTGCTTTGTCATAAGAGATAAGTGCATGTCTGATTTCCTGTATTCCATCCATTCTAAAAAGATCACATCTTGCAACACTGCAAAGCAAAGATGGCTGGTTATTCTCTTGCTGTTGATGTCAGGTAATGTACAGCCCAACGCTGGGCCTGAAGTGTAGTGTCTTTCTACACCTTCCTATTTTAAGACTAGATCTGGCCTTGGTATTATTCATTTAAATGTCCGTAGTATAGTGGACAAAATGGACAGAATTAGGCTCTGGGTTAAGACAATGGATGCTGATGTTTTAGTGCTGTCTGAAACCTGGCTGAATAAATCTGTTCGTAACAATGATATCTGCATTTCTTTGTATAATGTGTATCGTACAGACTGTCACAAAAAGGTGGTGATGTTGCTATTTATGTTAAATGCAGATTTAACGTGCAAGTAGTTTTATCTAAATCCATTAGATTTGAAATTTTAATTCCGAGAGCTAAACCTAAAGATTTCTAAGGGATTTCATCTGACAGTATTTGGATGCTACAGGCCTCCATCAGCTGTTAGTGACACCTTGCAGTCTCTGTTACACTTTTTGTCTCAACTCAATTATAATGACATTGTCTTAGGTTGTGATTTGAACTGGGACTGGCTAAGAACAGCTTCTGAAGACTTTAAAGATTTTTGAAACTCTTTAAACCTTTCCCAGCTTGTAAATTCAGCCACCCATCCGAACCTTAAATGTCCTGACAAATCTACTCTTATTGACCTGATCTGAACTAATGCTTCACACAAGTACTCTGCTGTTGGAGTTTTCTGCAATGACATTAGTGACCACTGTGTTGTTGCAGCTGTTAGAAATGCTAAGATGCCTAAAGCAAAACTCTGCACTATCCAGAAGCAGGGTTTTTTTTTTTTTGAGTGACCTGTATCACTTTGATTGTGGATAAACATGCTCCTCTCTGCAGGTACAGGGTGAAAGGGAGAGATAACCCATGGTTTACACCTGATCTCTCAAAGCTTCTTCATGAACATAATGTCGCCTTGGCAAAGGCTAGGCAATCTGATTCAGATGCTGATTGGCTTCTTTTTAGGCAGTTAAGGAACAATCATCTTAGGAAAGAAGGCCAAATCCACGTTTTATCTTTCTGTCACTACTGAAAATCTTAATGATCCTCAGAAATTTTGGAGAGCGATTAAGTCTCTGACTCATAAGTGTGATTCATGTCGTTTTCCAGCTTGTATTGTTACTGATTCAGCCACTGTATATGATGAATCCAACATGGTGAATTGTTTTAATCAGTAGTTAAGGCAGTTAAGGAACAAATGTACATCATGCACGGTGGCAGAGGTGAGTAAGGGCCTTAAAAGTCTTTACCCCAGCAAACTTGCTGGTTTTGATTGGCTTGAACCTAACTTCTTGAAACTGTCCGCTGAAATCATAGCTGAACCAATCATTTGTCTTTTTAATCTTACACTGGAGTGCAATGAGATCCCTAGTGTCTGGAAAACTGCCTTTGTGCAATGTTGCGTGTTTGACACTGTGGAAAATGAGATTTTACAACAAAGACTGCTTTCTATAGGTCTATCTGAGAAAACAGTTGTGGTTTGATAACGATCTCTCTGGCAGATCACAGATGACAAAAATTGATAGTCTTGTCTCTGACATTTTATCTGTTTCGAAGGGGGTCCTACAGGGCTCAGTGTTGGGGCCCTTCTTATTTACCATTTATGTAAATAATTCGGATGATCAAGTTTCTGATGCAACTCTCCATCTTTATGCTGATGATATAATCATTTATTGTTGTGTGGATACTTTGACGTGTTCTTTTATGTAACAATCTGCTTTTATTACTGTACAGTCAAATTTGTGTCAGCAGAAATTAGTATTGAATGCTGATAAAACAAAGGCTATGTTGTTCACCTTAACCAAAAATAGGCCACATGCTCTCCCCCTGATTGTAACTGTCCACGGCAAAGTTATTGAACTAGTGTCTTCTTACGAGTGTTTAGGTTTCCTGCTTGATGAGAGTCTCTCTTTTAAACATGTTCAGCAGTTGGTGACTTTTTTTTAAGGCTAAATCTGACTTAGTTTCAGCAACAATTTTACCTGCCCTTGATTATGGTGATGGTTTATACACGCATGCTTCAGCTCAATCCTTACGGTCTTGCTCCCTTTATGCTCTTGTTTGTTGGCCTGCATTGTCTACAAGGAGACTGTCATTTGTACATCTTTATTTATAAGGCTCTGTTAGGTGTGCTCCCTTTCTATTTGATGTCTTGTGTCTCATGGAAAAATAACTACTAACTACAATTACTATAATTACAACTATGGGCTGCGTTTGCAAAGCTTACTGTTACTTGAGCTACCTAAGGTGCGTACTGAGATATGTATGAGGGCTTTTAAGTTCTGTGTTCCTTTTAACTGGAGCTTGCTCCAAAATAAACTGAAGCTTGTTACTCTGGATGAATTTAACGCCCTTATAAAGGACTTAGAAGTGGACATCCACAAGTATTCATGTTTTTCTTAAAGTTTGCAACATGATGGACTCTCATATTTTAATTATGTTTTTATGTTTTTTGTATGGTCTTTTGTATAGTCTGTTGGTAACTTCCATGTTG
The DNA here is from genome assembly GCA_900302615.1 of Holocentrus rufus. Classification (NCBI taxonomy): domain Eukaryota; kingdom Metazoa; phylum Chordata; class Actinopteri; order Holocentriformes; family Holocentridae; genus Holocentrus; species Holocentrus rufus. The sequence goes on from OMLF01020019.1 coordinate 11,839, forward strand.
GCCAGGTCCCACTTGGAAAAGAGATTTTGAATCTCAGTGTGTTTTTACCTGGTTAAATAAAGATTAATAATAACAATAATAATAATTTGATATCAGAAAATCTATTGGGTGGAATGCCATGAAAGTTGGAAAGCAGATTAATACTACTAAGCAGATGAACCCCATCAGCTTTGGTTACCACATGACCTTTTCTCTAGCGCAACCAGCAGGCCAATATGTACAAACCCCATTCTCCTATAACTTGCATTTCCCTGCCATGCAACAAGCCAACAGGGCACCAGTGGTGCAGAGCCCCACTTGTTCAGTGACTATTGCCATTGTTCCAGTTAGTAGTCACAAATGTAATTTTACTAATATATAAAAATAAAATAATAGTTCTTTTTAAATAAGCACCAGTCACTTTACTGTTTTTACTAGTAACTACTTCACTATTTCATGTAGTAGCTCTTTTTTGTCTTTTTTTCATGTAGTAGCTCTTTTTTGTACCACTATTATTATAAAAATTAGTTACTTTTCTAGTAACTGTCCTGTTACTTTTCTGTTTTTGTTGGGAGGTCACGATGATGTCCACATTTGACCTAAAGATGTGTGACAAATATCTCTCATCGCTTAGTCCTCACTCTCTTTTTGCATTGCCGGGATGCAGAGCCTGGTGTGATTGGATCAAGATAGTTCCAGTCACAATGCAAGCAGAGGTGGAGATTTTAACGCAAAGGGTGGGAATGGACCACACAATTAGCTATGGAATGCCAGGAAGGGAAGAGTGGGAGTATCAACTGGAAAGAAGAGGGGAAAATGATGTCAAAGAAATACTGCTCAGCGTGTGAAGAAGTCAAAAATGAATGGAATATGAAATGGAAAACAGATGTGTGAGAAAATTTTGCTAGTGTGCTTAGTGCAGTCTTACTGTACATTCTCTAAGACATATACTTCAAAGGCATTGATCAAGCACTTGAAACCACCAAAAACAAACAAACAAACAAACAAAACATAATTTACATAAATCTCACCTCAAAACAATTACAGGACTGCTCTTACAGAGTGCAAATAAAGGAAAGCCAAGACATGTATGTGCTCCTCTAGTCCTCTTGTCTTTGCTGAGACAGAATTATGTTTCAAGAAAATAAATAAAACAGAAAAAAGAAGCCATTGTGTCCGGAGATAGTGGATTAGTTACTAATTAGGATTAATTCTTCCGTTTTGAAGCACATTTGTGATCCCAAAGGCCTAGAAACAAATCCTGCCAACCCCTCTGCTACTTTCCCACTGTCCAACTATAGAACAGAAATGCCAAAGGTGAGGTGACTGCCCACTCTTCCTCTTAAAGGAAAAGCAGCATCCTGTTGCAAAGATCAATGTCTCCTCCGAAAGTCTTAATCCGGTGCTCTAATTAGTATAGAAAATTATGTCTGGTTAAGCTGTAATAGCTATTCTGGACACAGAAGGATGTGAAGGAGACAGGAAAACCAATGTGTCGGTGTACTGGGGAAGTGTTTGTGTAGGCTCTATATCATCATTCATGAATTTGACAACCATTCTGTGTTGCCGTTATCCGGTAATTATCAGTTTTTTCCTGGGAAAGTCCAACATATTTCAATCTCTCATAATCATAATGTCACATTTACCATGGAGTTGGTAAATTAGGTGAACAATTCACTATGTTTGTGATACAGACCCCCTCTCATGCCACATGACTTGCTATGATAAAGTATCTGCTCAGCACCTTGCTGTAAGTAACAATACATTATAAAGTAGACAGCGGATTGTATTTCAATGAATGCAACAAAGAATGTACTGAGTAGTACCTCTTCAGTTCAAGAACCAGCAGTCTACTTAAATCTGAAGGACAAGGGACACATCTTGGACAGGGAAGGCAGATGGTTTGAAAGAGGAATGAAGGAAGCCATCTATTACTACATTAACATGCACACAAGAAATCAGATTATTCTGTCTAACTGCGCTATGGCAGGGTAACACATTTACATGTTAACTTACTCTGATTACTCAGCAATCCAGTATGCATTCATTCGTTCATTCATTTTCTATTTCCACTTTTCCTAATCAGGGTAGTGAGGGGACTGGAGCCTATTCCAGTATTCATGGGGCAGAAGATGGCAGTTTTAATGCTTTCACCAATAATCAGGTTTCCAACCCTTGCCCCAAGCAGATGGAAGCAGGTGTGTTTTTTTGTTTCCTTATATTTTCACCAAAGGTAACACTGACATAAAATTATTAAGTATTCTTCAACAACCATTTAGAACCTACAAGCTTTTACTCCTCTTGTACAGTGCGTATTTATTGTGTTTATTGTGTCAGTTTCTGCTCTCTTTCCCTGCACAGGTAAAAAGGAGTAAGGGTTTTCATGGCCCAGTAGTGGGTATCCGCAGAAATCCAGCTGCCTTAACCCAATTATGGAAACTGGCTTTCTTGTTTACATGGCGCCTGAAAAGGCAAATAACTTCCCATACATGGTGAATAACCCCATTTCCGAAATGCATGTAAAAATAGTGATAGACAAACACTGGTATGATTCTGAGTTAAACTGTTTGTAGGCTGCCAGAGTTCTGCTACTGCTTATATGACCACAACACAATTTCTTATTGGCATCATAGGCTTCTGTGAAAAAATGTTAAAAAAAAAAAAAAAAAAAAAA
>OMLF01020023.1:5318-17013 GCA_900302615.1 Holocentrus rufus
AATGGGACACTCAGTCCAGTTGATTACAAAAGAGGGTTACACTGCAGATCAACGTGATGATGTGTTGTCTAACGATGGAGAGCTAGCAGCATCCGCTTTACATCAGGTGGTTCTTTAATTTAAGAAACATATCTACAAAAAAAATGGCTCACCTGGCTCAATTTCGGTGTTAACATTACACAAATTTTAATTTCTGGAGAAAAAAATCCATAATAGGTTTTAAGCAGTCGAGATTTAAAAAACATGGCAGAATGTGACAGCTAACAGCTAATGTAGGCCACATAGTTAGCTTAATGCGTAGGTTTCAATTTGTCGCTATGGTTACATAGGTTGGTTTGAAACTTCATGAGCAGTGTCAATAGTCAAATCTCAATAGTTCAATTTTAGAGGCCTTGCATCTTCAAGTCCTGACACTGTGCCACTTTGAGCTGTGACAGCAACAGTAGAGGACTGTGGTTATATTAGGCACACCTCAAATAATGTGTTTAAATGTATGGTTGTGCAGTGTGGTGCAGCACAAGAAATAGTGGGAGGCTTTGCTGCCACATAAGTCTGATTGAATATGTAATTTTTGCGCATTTTTGAAGGGGAGAGGCATGAGGAGGAAGGAGAACTATTCAATGGTGCAGTGTGCCTTCTTTTTATAATCTGTACTGTGCTGCATCAGTGTGCTTCACTGCTCTTTAAGGTGCATTTTAGAGGTCTGTGCAGGGTGAGCTGGCCCACAGGTCCTGCAAGTCCCACTGTGTGTTTTCACTATAAGTTTCACTTTAGTTTTCATCTTTTTTTTTTGTATAAATACCTGGAAGCATAATTTTTGCCAATATTTATGACAAATTTATGACAACAAATTGGCATATTTCAGGTCTGCACATTAGTCCTGTGGACTTTGGCATTTTCCGGGCCACTCCCTTTAGATGTGTTTGAAACACTGACCTTGATTTATTTTAAATATTTACCTCTGTGCATTGACTGCACAGTGTCCACTAAATCAAAGGCACCCAGTCAACTTTTCACAAGGTTCAAGTGTTTTGTTAACTTTACACTATAAATGATCAAAGCAACATGATGCAATAGAGTTTTGAGTTTTCTCAACCTTTGACTTCTGCTATTGACTTTACTAAGATTTACAATGGACGTGACAAGCATGTATCTGTATATGTGTTTAGTCTGTGTTTTCTTTCATTTTGTTTCTTCTAGAACAGATGTGAAAACCACATAGAAGACTTATTTTCAGTGTGCACACTGAAAATGAGTGTGCAACTCAAAAATCCTTGTCATACTGATTTGAAAGTACTTGTTAGGGCAATGGTAGAGAGATGTTTGCTGGACAGACAAGTTTTTATTAGTTGCAAATGGCAAAACTCTATTTCTAAGTCAGATTAATTTGAAAACTTTTAGAAGATCAACACTTGCTATTTATCATTTTTACAGTGCAGTGATAAGTTACAGTTCTTTCGCGCCCAAATACTCTTTTTCTATGCCTTATGGCATTCACCTTAACAAATGCTAAAAAGCTGTACTTTACTGATGTACTGTATGAAGGATGGTGCGTATTATATCTCAAGGAGATGCTGACATTCTAGCTTTTCTACCAGGACCAGAAAAGACAGGTTCAAGTGAAACAGCCTTTCCTTTTCTTCCCTCTTTCCCTGAAGATATCCTGTCAGAGAAAAATCATGGTCAATTATAGATGCATATAATGCATTATTGAACAGTGTCATTTATTTCACCTTTACGGCTTAGCTCATGAAAAATTATGCCAATTACTGATTTCCTCTCGGGCGATGTAGTAAGTGGTTCGGCCCTGAGGCCGGTTGTTGGGGCATGACATGGTGCTCTTTGTGAGGTCTAAAAGGGCAGTGTACCTGCGTCACCGGACCATTTGTGGCCTGACTTGTGAGCTTAGTCAATTAGGAAAACGAGAAGTGCAGTGATATGCACCTTCGACTCGAGTCCATTTCTTTTCTTAATTAAATCAATCTCAGCATCACGCAGCCAGTCTAAATTGAGTTGCTCTCACATATGTTTCATATTTGAAAGACGAATATCAAAACAGCCATGATATAAATCCTAATCCAATTTCTTTGATGCTTGCACAGAATACAAGCGTCCGCACGCTCCTTTGATGTACTTCTCTCCATCCATTTGCTATTGTAGCATTGTAACTTTCAAAGTATCAATTAAGTAAGTACCCAAATTATATTTGCTGGAAACTTTGATGTTTGGGAGTTGTATCTGTGAGTGGACTTTTTTTCAGTGAGGGGAGGCAATAATTATTTTGGGATTTCTAAATGTCTAGTTTTGCAGATGATTTCTACAAAAACAATAGCCAGTTCTTTGATTCTGCTCCCTTCCACGTTGAACATGTCATCATATCTGGATCTCAGACAAAGTGTTTTGCTGACACATTACGGCAAAATTTAAAATGGGGTCGTTAGAATAATAACTACCACATTTCATATTTCACACACAAAGGCAGTGCCTCCTGAATGTAACATCAGTAATGGCTGTGTGATTTAAAATATAGACACGAACGATTTCAAAGCGTCTTGTGTTTCTGACTAACCTTGGGCACAGTCCATGAACAGGTGGGTTTTGATCTCCCCCCTCATGGCTCCAGTCTGTATTATCAACAGAGCTCCGAGAAGATTGATACTCCCTGTGCCAGTTGGAAAAAGAGAATGAATCAGAATTTAATATGACTTTGATGTATTATTTTCATCTTGGCCGTTGCCACAGACCCACTGAGAACCCAGCACAGTATCAGCTGCATTTTAAAAGATTCAAATGGGCAAAAACTTTTTGATATGAAATACTGTACAGGAGTGTGTATAAGTTCCTCTGCTGAGAGCATACATCATTCTGCAAAACATGATCACAAAGTTTCTTTTAATCAAGTTAAAAGAAACTAGACATTCATTGCTTTTTCCACGCAACATGCTATATTAAATTAATGCAGTCTGCCCTGTATGACATCTTTGTAATAGACTGTAAATATTACTCATTAATTTAAGCTTGTAGGTCAATTCGGGTTTTCTTTAAAATCCAACAACTGAAATAGTCTGCTCCAATAAAATGTTTATCAGTGATTCATTCACATGAGAAGATGTCTGGTGTAGCATGTACTTGGAAACTAGATTAGGCTTGGCTGGGAACTTTCTATACTGTAAGACTTCAATCGGAGACATAATCAACCTGTAATAAGCAGGAGGTAGGTTGGAAATTTGGGAGGTTGTTCCTCTCCTCTCACAGCCATTGATGCCATACTGTTCATCTTAGGATCCCCCTCCTTGTTAGTGTGCGTGTGTGTGTGTGTGTGCGCGCGCGCGTGCATCTGTGTGTGTGTGTGTGTGTGTAATCTGCATCGGGACTGCATGACTCACCCCTGTGGCCCATCCCATGTGTAGCTGGTTTATTTATTTATTTGTTTATTTGTTAGGATAGATAGATAGATAGAAAGATAGATCATCCTCAGAACCTTCAGATGGCCTTTACAAGGTGTACAGATGAGAGATAAAACAGAAATGCATCCAGACCTGCAAATATACAATGTAAGCTACTCACAATGTTACATTTACATATTGAGCATGTAACATACGTACAGAAGTATGTGCAGAACTGGAAGATGTGCATTGTTAGCTATTATGTTGTACAATTCACAGATGGCAGTAATATAAAGGCCTACACAGAAATTAGACAGAAATGAGCATTGTTAGCATTTACAGATGGAAGTAGCATGCAGACAGAGAAAGAGGAGTGATACACAGACAGATAAACAGATGTATACATAGACAGATATGATGATCGGACAGACACCCTCGCCTGTCCTGGCTGGCCTGTAGGGTGAGTCACAGCTGGCACGCTGAAGATGGTTGTATTCCAAAGCGCCACATATCTATTGTTAGAAAAAATGCCACTTGACACTCTGTAGTCTTTGTTAATAACTATTTTGTTCACTCCATGAAACTATTATCCTCACAGAGACAAAATGTGCAAAATGACATCTATGTATAACATATTGAACCAAAAACTTAATTTCCAGTTAATTGATCTCCTATAAAAGTGGCAGTGGTGGCAACATCTCCCCAGTTCCCCTTTTGGAAATATAAATTTATATTCACCTGATTAGGTCCCCTGATTAACCCTTGCATTTTCAAGCAGCCTGGACAGTCAGCAGGATCTAGAGGAGCTGCTCTGATGGACTCACTGCTTTAAGCTGTGTTGCAGTTGCAGGGTATATGCTGACCACGTGCTTGTTTCATTTTCATTCTGTATAATCCAAACATACATACATACACAAATACAGCATAATTATATATACGGTATACGGTATAATTATTAATAATTTAGTTAGACAAGTATACCTCAGAGAGGTTGTCTTTTCAGTGAAGTTTGATCACAGAAACATTCCCAAAGCCAACAAAGTGAGAAAGGGCAGGTCTAGCTGTCACTGCAGGTCAGACTATCTGGAACAATGGAGATGCAAACAGCTGATTCAGCTAACGTTACCACAGACTCCCCAGCTTTGCAATGTTCACAATACAAAATGTAATAAGTTTGATTGGTGGGTGATAGTCTTCATCATCATTGTGTGAACTCACGTGGCATTAGATAGAAGTAAAGAATGATTGTTTATATGTAAAAGGTGTGTATTGTAGCTTAAACGTAATGCGACTAGTTTGTATAGCCATTGGTTTAATGTTGTTACCGTATGTTATGGTTTTGTAGATGTTTTAGTGAGCTTTGACAGCGACTATGTTTACAAACACCCAGCCAATCAGATTCAAATATTCCGGTGGCTGCGTAGGTTGTGAATGACAGGTTAGCAAAAATCAATCAATCAAATCAATGCCTTCAGTTTGTATGAAAGAAACAACTAGCTACAGGTGGGTTGGTCTATCGTTTATCTATACTGTAGAATAATCAGTCAAATGTGTTGTAGTGTTTAGTTGGAAGAAATAGGCCTACCTGCAGATAACTGCTCTCCGTGACACATGATTGGACGTCACTAAGTTAGAAAATAGACTGGCAGCACTGCAGCTAACTATCGTTAGCAGCTAGCCTCGTGGAGTCGTTTACGTCACTTGAACTAGCATTAGCTTGATGAAATATGAAATTAATCGTGTTAAGCTAAAGAAAAAATAATATATGATGATACATATCCTAACTAGCAGTGTTACCAACTGTTTTCCAAGGAATGTCATTCACTGGCTATCTAAAAAGTAGCCAGAGGTCGAGTGAATGTATTTTCTACATCTTCTGTGTCTTCGCGGACGGTGGGACTCAAGTATAACGTAACGTTACCTTTAGGAAGTGCTCCGACCTCTTTGGGTAAAACAAAAAAACGAACTTTCACAGGAATGTAAGTAAATGTAATTCAAAGTCATAATATAGACAATAGGGTGCAATAATAGTGTGCAACTCAGCAATTGGAGTTCCTAATATTTTCTATATTGTTAAAATATATTTTATCAATGCAGAAAATATTAGGAACTTAGGTAAAAGAGCTAAATCGCTTAAGGAAATCAAAATTTATATGGAAAAAACAAACAAAAAAAAAACTTTGACCCTGCTGTCACTTTACTTCTATGTACCATTAATTGTGAATGGGTATCCCAAATTAGTGACTACAGACGAGTGACGAGTGTTGTGTGTGTATGCATCTGTTTGCAGATGAGCGTGTCATTGGAGCGTCTCATTGCTGGGTTAGAGCTGCTGGAGCAGAGAAAGGGATAGAAACTGCTGCAATTTGAAACCTTGTTAGGAATTTATGAAGTGCTAAAATGTTTTCTCCCCAGAGAGCGTCCAAGCCAGCTGCCAGTGCCACTGTAAGCCATTTAGTGCAGAGCCTCTGGGCTCGTCACCAGCCTGAGATGGCAAGCTAGATACACACACACACACACACACACACACACACACATACACACACACACACACACACACACAGATCTGCTTGAAGTGGTGAGCTATATGTACATGCACACTCACAAGCAAACAAACACGCACACACATACACACAAGCACACACACATACAGATACAGATATCTGCCTGAGATCTGTGCTTTGCTGCATGCAGCCAGGAGACGTCTGCTAGCCGCATCATTCAGAAATCAAACAGCCAGCAATTACCAGTGAGCCAGCTGAAGCTAATTGGTTCTACAGTGTCACTTTTTACCCCTCTTCCCTCTAGAGAACGCTCCTGCACAAACTGCATTTAACATCATTCTCATTACTGTGATGTTAGCGTGTATCAAAGCTTGAGCATAATCAAGACAACTGACCTTATTTCATAATTGATAGCAGTTTATGTTAATTTAATGTTCCTGGGGTCCCGGGGATGGGAATACATGTATGAATCAAACAAGACCGATCATGCCCTATAAGCTGAGGCATTTATTTGTGATATAGAAGTGTGTAAGTGAGATGAATCTACGCAAACACTGAAACTGTCTCATTCATTTATTGTAATAGTCGGACTCAGTGGGATGCTCTGACATTATAACTATGGCATTAAATATCTTCTGTCATATCTCAGTGAGCTTGGAATTTTAATGTGCCATTTGCAGTTGTAGTTGATTTGAAATATTGAGTCAGAGATTCATTTTTTTCACGTTTTTGTATACTTTTTACATATTAATTGATTTTTTCTGATATGAAAATGCACGAGCATGTAACTTCAAAGAACACATGCTTTACAAAAAGCTCATTTCATGATCAAAATGTCAGATGGAATTACTGTATGTATTTACAATATCCAAGTTGCAAGATTTATTGAAAGACTTACTTCCAAACTTTATTTTCATTGCACTTTTAAAAACAGGGTTTCAAAGCGCTTCAGAGACCAAGAAACATCAATAAATAAATGCCCAACAATAGATGCTTGAAAACAAGGTTATTGTAGGGGAACAAAACAGTGCAAACACAACAAGATGGTTCATGGTCATAACAACAAACATCCTCTGTCTCCTCTTGCAGTTTTCAGTGAGGACCTACATTCCAGCTTATACTTTGTCAATGCATCTCTGCAAGAGGTAGTCTTTGCCAGCACCACAGGGACCTCGGTGCCCTGTCCTGCTGCAGGCGCACCGCCCGCCTCGCTGCGCTGGTATCTGGCCACCGGCGAGGAGATCTACGATGTCCCAGGCATCCGCCACGTCCACCCCAACGGAACCCTCCAGATCTTCAACTTCCTGCCGTCTAGTTTCAGCAAGCTGATCCATGACAACACCTACTACTGCACTGCCGAGAACCCCTCCGGCAAGATTAGGAGTCAGGATGTCCACATCAAAGCTGGTGAGTCCACAGGAGGAGAGCTGGAGCAGTAGGAGTCGTAATAGCTGTAATTGTGATGAGAAAAATAGTAGTAGTAGCTGTATGGTGGTGGTGGTACTAGAAATGGTCATTTTAAAGTAGTTTTTATTGGAAGTACTAGCAGTAATAGTATCACTAATACCAGTAGTACTTGTAATAACAAAGTAGTCAAAGTCAAAACTAGTTGTAGGTGCTCAGATTAGAAGCTGTTATGTCCACTGACCAGCAAGTGGGTCCCTGCAGGCAGACCACAGTGATGGATTGCAGGCTTGAATCAGATGACTATTTTAATCAGATTTTAATTACATTTCTAGACTACATTAATATTGTGCAGCGCAATTGAAAAAGTGGACCTTTCCAAAATTGTATACCAACCCTATCTTGCACTCATGCAGAAAGCAATAGCTAAGAGTGATTGAAGCATGAGATTGATTGACCCGGGTCTGGTGGAAGGCTGTCTCAAACCAGAGATGTTATGAAGAGATTGGCAACACTTTGTGAGAGGAAGAAACTGCAAAGAAATGTTCAATTCACACTTTAAATCACTCCCATTACTTCTACTTCCTGGAAGTGCTCATTATAATTGTGACCTCATGCTGCATCAGTAGGCATAAATAAAAAAAATCTATGAATAATTTCAGCACAAACGAATTAACAACCACCCCCTCCACCAACCCATAAAATAAAACTGTTTCTGTCCCTAACTGATATCCCGTTGGTAACACCTTTGAATGATCCTCTCCAAGTTGTGTCCCACCTCGACATCCTGTAATAACAGGAAATACACAAACCTCAAGCTGGTAAGAGTGTGGTTTCATAGGGTCTTTAATCAATGAAATGATGTCACTATTTTCCCACTGAAAACGGTATGTCAGAGATGATGTAATACTGCTTTAAATGTTTGTACCCATCCATCATCCATTTAATTTAGGCTTCATTTTTAAAGTTTCCTGCATCCACATTGTGTTTGTATGATGACATTGACTCCAAAGCTCCATTGACATTTAAGAGTTTAACATTTGTGTCTAATCTTCTGTAAAATGTTAAAACCTTAACTATCATAACTTTAATTAACCAATTCACAAGAAATTCAGACTTTTTTTAAATTTATTTTTGCATCATGCACTAAAAATTGTACATTTCTAGTCCATGTACTAGTAGTAATAATAATGAGCTGGCTACAGCGCAGCACCCTGAGCCTGGCATGCAAGCTCCCAACGTGGGATTTAAAAAAGAGAGTATCTCTAACTGTAAGAGCACCCTACTACCCAACCCCTCCCCCCCAAAGAAAAAAAAAACTCTGCAAAATAAAGCAAAAGACCTTATGGTTAAAGCTCCTTGTGCACTCAGTCAGTGCTTTTATCATTTTGTCCTCCTCAGTTTCACGGGAACCCTACACAGTCCGAGTGGCCGACCAGAAGGCTATGAGAGGCAATGTAGCGGTCTTCAAGTGCATTATCCCCGCTTCTGTCGAGGCCTACGTCACTGTCGTATCATGGGAGAAAGACACCGTCTCACTCAGCTCAGGTAACACAAACACCGCGCACAACTGGACAATGTGGAGTGCATTATTTGAGCTTTTAATGCTCAGGGAACTCAACGGACACATGGTACTAAAAACAAGTCCTTGTGTCTGCGGTGTGTGAAGGTAAAACGTTGGTGCTAATGCTAAACTGTCAGTTTCTCATGTATTAAATAACACAAAATGTGCACATACTAGTCATGGCAAAGCCGGCGATGGAGGGAGAGGTACGCGTTGCCTTTTCTCAGTGTTTACCTCAGCACCCTCCCTGCTCGGCTCTGTGCTCTTTGGACACTGTGTTCTGCCTCGCTGTGACTCATCTTACCTGTTTACTGTCGTAGTCCGCCATTACTGAGGCTCTGCAGCTCCGCGCGGCCCTGTCCTCTCACTAGCCAGAGGATGTTGATATCTGTCACATTCAATCACCGCGCTGAGTCCTGCCTTCTCCCTCTCTCTCTCCTCTACCCTGCACTTCAGCCAGCTCCATTTTTGACTGCAGCAAGGGGTAAAGTGGAGCAGTTTACATAGCATCATTGACCTAGTTACTCTCCTTGGTTGAATCCAATGGCACAGCGTGAGAACGCGACAAACCAGAATGTTCTGCGAGTTGAATTTTTTCTCAAGTTAAATGGGATGCTTATCTGTTTGATTGCTCCATGTACTGCCCGCTGGCTGATTTAGCTTCATACTGGGGCGTTCAGGGACCTGTAAGTGAGCACTTGATGTCATTTGACTGAGGGCAGAATCTGGGACGGTGTTTTGGTGGCATTTTAAATGTGTCTGCTCAAGCATGAAGATGTGTCCTCTGATCCATGCCAGCGACTTATTTACTTGAGGTTACTCACTGAGTTACTTGCTGGTAGCTGCTGGTTGAAGACATTGCCTAATCTCACAGAGAGCGGGCGAATATGGAGCGTGCAAATATGATTATGCTCCGTAAATGAAATGAGAGCCATGTAGACAGGACTCATAGATGATGTTTATCTCAACGATGTTTGGAGCAAAATTATTATTACAAGGGGAAATGCTCCAGCACATCACCCTGCGTCTTTGTCAAAGACATTAAAGCATGTAGAGGTGATATGGAAGTGCATTTTTGTCATTTAGTCTCATATCCATCAGTATTAAAATCTTGTTTTTCTTAAAACAAGTGAAAAAAATCTGCCAGTGGGATGAGATAATCCCACTTGTTTCTGAAGCAGTTTCACTTGTTTGAGGATTTTTTTTTCTGCATCAAATATAAATATGTTGAAACAAGGCAGAATCAAATCAAGTCAGATCAGCCCACTATTATCAAGAAAATGACACTTTATTCCATTTGATTAACATTTGAAACAAGTATCTTATCCCACTGTCAGATTTTGTCACTTGTTTTAAGAAAAAAAGATTGTAACTTTTAATATGAGGCTAAATGACCTGTTAAGATGGAGATTTTTTTTGGAGAACTTTCGACTTTAAATCTGTGATGTGCATGTAGGTCATCTTTATTGGAAAAACAATTACCACCCATTCTTTTAATCAGTTTTTATTGTGTTATCTGCCCACAGTGACCGCTTTCCATCTCTAAACCATAAGTCAGAGAGCTTATAGAATATGCAGTGAAGCTTTGATGGATTGTATTGTCTGCTTGGCGTTCTTCTGAGTTCTTTTGCAAGCATTCAAAAGAACAACGATATTGGATTGTCCGTGTTTACTCCAATAAGTATTGCAGCAGGCGAGTGCTGTCAAAAGCATGAGCACACGGTCAAAATCACTGCTGCTCCGTGATAAATATTTGATGGTAGATTCTGATGCATGAGCGGATTCACCTCGCACTGTTATGGAGAGGGTATGTTTACTCCAGAAGCGAGGGTTAGAAGGACGTGTGTGTGCATGCGCGTATGTGTGTGTATGTGTGAAAGGAAGAGAAGAGAGAGAGAGAGAGAGAGAGAGAGACCATGAGGATACCAACAGGGCTTGACAATGGCAACCGGGTGCAGTTTGACCCAGCCTAGTTTTCCGACTCCTTCTCCAGCCCTCTTTCTTTTTTCAATTTTTCATGAAAGAAGACTAAGTCTCAGTGGACACAAAATAAAGCTATCCCACAGCCACACTAAATTATTAATCTCAGGTTTTTTGTTGGGAATGGTAACATCAAGCGCACTTCCCTCGCCTTCTATTGTGCATCACAATGTGAGGAAGAATACTTAATGCACATATATTCCCCTTACTGGTAAGACAATATAACCAGAACAAGCTGTTGGTTTTATTCATGCTGATCTTGTTGCTCCATCATTTGACCAATATTGATGAAGAGTCGTAGTTTGAACACTTTGACTCAATCTAAAAGATTTTTGATCACTGCCAGTTCTGTGTATCCTCTATGAACCGCAAAGCTGTTCAATATTGTCACGTGTAAATTTGCATTTTAAAGCGAGATCCCTAACGTTCATGCAGCGAGGGAACTAGCTCGAATCACGGCTTGTGAAATCTGTGAATATCCAGTGATTCGCATCAGGGTCAAAAATAGATGCATAATTACAGACTAGGGCCTGTCTTAATTAATCAGCTGTGATTGAAAAGTTAATTACAATATGAATTACCTCTCAGAATGAGGACTGCTTAGTAGTCATTTGAAGCGGCCTGTTTTCAATGTGAATGAGCACGGCGCGAGCTCGCCGGGCCCTAATGTTGCCACTAACATACCATTAACCCGTCATGCATTTTAAAATGGATCTCGCAGCACGAGCTTTCAAATGCCCGGCTCAAATCACCTCCTCACTGCTTTTGATAAACAATTGACAGAGCTAATAGAGAGATGAAAGAGGTAAAAAAAGAAAGAGGAGCGGAGTGAGGGGTGGGGAAGGTGGGTGGGGGGG
>OMLF01020029.1:0-14149 GCA_900302615.1 Holocentrus rufus
AGCTTCGGAGCGAATTCACCTGAACCTGAAACAAGGAAGGAGCAACTGATTTCCCTTCTGAGGTAACAACACGCTGTCAGCTGGTGCAGTATTTCAGTAAGCTGGTACACCAGACGGTGAATCTGGCTTTGATTTAGTGGAGATGTTCTCACTCCCAGGTCACTGAGTTAAGTGGGAAGTGGCTTTCGGGAGGCCAACAGTCGAGGTGACAGGAAGTAAATGGTGGGACTGGTGGTGCACCAGATGGCCAGAGAAATACTGGGTTTTGCCTATGGCTTGAGGATACCACTGTTAAATATGTAGTTCTTGCATGACATGGAACATAGTGTGATTGAGACTAAATTAGGATGTACTAAGAAGTGAAATTATCTATTTATGGTTGTTTTGTAGATATTTTGCTTCCTCAGGATCAAGCAGAGCACAGGTGGAAGTCTCATTTTTTATTTTCCTGGTCCTCAATTACTATCCAAACTAGTTCAATAAGGGTGAATAGAAATATATTAAAATTCAACAATTATAGAATAGTTAAAGTTTGTGTGTGTGCAAAAATATATGATTTTCTAAGCATTGAATATATGTACAGTATCAGACATGGTTGAGATATGCTAAAGTGTTTTCTTGCAGAGGGAGGTTCTGTATGAGGATGTTAGACTAGAGGCGCTGTAAGTGCTGTCTTTGTGGGAAATGTCTGGTCGTCAAGAATTGTTTTGATCCCCCGGTCTTTTACTGTCAATATGGCGGTGCGTTGAGGAAGAGAGATTTTGACAGCTGGCCGGCCCAGTGGAAGGCATGCAGCGAGTTCTGCGTGTGCCAAATCTCTGCATGCTATTTATACTCACCTTGCCAGGATCACTACTGGTGTCTATTCATTCACACCCAGCCGCGGCAAATGCCACCGCATTAAAGCGCTTGCCAAACACAAAACTAGATTTGCTGTTTCCACCAGGGTTTGACCGACGTGACGTTTTGAAGGCTTTTTCCACTACTGATATTTTGGGATTTCCCCAGACTCTATTTTCAAGTTACATGGATTCACTGTTCCTCCAGAATGTTACACTTGTCAGGATGGAAAAGTCTCTGAAGCACTGTATATCTCATGTGGTCACTAAAACTCCATTGAAACCCATAATTTTGTTCTGGTGAATTATAACTGTCACCTCTGATGCTGTTGAGTAAAATAGTCCAACGCTTCACCACAGGGACTGCTCTGGTCAGCTATCTGGAATAATAATATTACAACATTCACTGACTCTGATCGGTGGGTGGTACATGACATCGTCTGCCTGGTATCTGATTTTTTAATAAAGACAATATTGATACAATATATCAGCAAACTAATACAACTGTCTCCCGCATAGTGAACATGTTGACTCATGTCTTTTTCATCTCCCTGGTCGTCTGAATGTCTTATGAAAGTGATTTCTATTTGAGGGCTTTCAAATTATTGATGAGACAGACAGCTAGCTTTTGTCCTGTCATGTCTTTTTGTCTGGATTGCAACTTCTTTGCCCCAGTTATTTTCACTCCTAACAACTAAAGACGTCTCTCTGGATCTGAAACATTGACATTTTAGGTGTTGCTACATTTTGTACACCATGTAACCAGAATACACTGTGTAATTCCATTTTTTCTGTTATAATTTTGGATTCCATTGTACAACAGTTGTTGACAATGTGTGTGTTTTGTTCTTCTTGTCCTCCAGTTCCCATAAATAAGTGAGTCCCATAGTGAAGAAGCAATGGCCATACCAAGGATGTTTAACTCCAACACCCCATTCATCGTAGTGACAGGAGGATCGGGGCTGTCGTTTCTTGCCAAGGAGGATACCCAGGAGTGTCAGGAGGAAAAGGACTCGCTGGTCCAGGCCATCGCTCCTCATCTGAGTCGGGTGATGGAGCACGGCACCGCCAAGCACGTGGGCGCAGAGGGGCAAGATGAGTCTGAAGAAAATCCCTGCGTGTCCATCATTGCACAGGCTGAGGGTAAGATGTGGAAGATATGGATCAGTGAAAAGAGCATGGGACTAATGCTGCCAAGGTTTGGGCCTCTATCCTTTGTGTGGTTGAGTTGGTGGATGGTTTAAACTATATGCATGATGGATTCATAATATTTGAAAGTGTTTTTAATTAGGATGACCAAGTGACATGCTGAAACTGATGTATAAGATAATGTGTCATCAACTCGAATGCATCGACTAGAACTTTTATAATGGCATACAGGCAGTGAGGAAAAAAGTCAGATTTCTTTCTTAAATAAAGGTAAAATGACCCTGATGGAACAGCTGATGGAAATTCTTGAATCAAAGTAAATGTTTTTCTTATTGTTTTGCAAAGCACCCACGCTCTTTTTCAAAGCCACACTGCTTCACATTCATCCATTTACACACCATTTAGCTGCACACTGGAATCAAAGGCCTTTACTGTTAAATACATGATTCTGCTTCAGGAATTAGGTAGTTAAAGGTCAATGGCACCTTTATAATAGTTTTCCCAGCCATTTTGTGGAATTTAATCAACAATCTTCTGTTTTTAAGTCGTGTTCTTTAACCTTTAAACTTCTGCCACATCCATTTAGGCTTCCACTTATTACTTACTTTATCAAAGGTATAAGAAAGAGTGTACTTTTGCAAAAGCACCTGTTAGAAGCACATGGCTGTTTGGATTCATATTTTGAAGCATGTGTTAGTGCAGTACTTCCATGGCACCCCCGATGGGTGATTTCTAATCTAGAATGTTACTCTGTCCCAGGAGAAGACTCCCAGGAGTTCAGCCCCACTAACACACAATACCTCTACTCAAGATCTCAGCTGCTCAAAAAGCACAGGTACTTCCCAATATATGGCCCACATCCCCATATTTTATTGTCCACACCTTTCATAATGATCTTGAGCAATCTCAAAATCTCAGGATGTAGAGCTTCGTAAACCTGCAGAGCTTCTATTAGTATTTTTTCCCTCTGATCTGAAGGTCCCTCACCAAGAAAGCCACACTTATAAGTGACACAGAGGACGAGCACTTCAGCGAGGCTCCCAAACTCCCACAGCACCGCCTCCGTAGGAAACAGCGGAGGAAATCCAGGACGACAAAACAGAGGAGGGAGGAAGGGGAAGAACCTCCAATCATCCAGGGTCTCTGGGTGCAGGAGATTGACTGGCTGAGATCTGCGGATAACGAGACGACCCCACCTGCTGACATCATACCTCCTCCTCCTCAGTTTACGGACTGGATCGTGCACACTTGCCGCCATGCGGACCCCAGTCTGGCGGCGGTTCTGCAGCCTTGTGGACCTGAAGGAGCATCTGCATCCTGCTGCAGCTGTGCAGATGTGTATGAGTGTGTCAGCAGGCTAGAGGGTGTGTCACTGTCAGAGGACCAATATAGACTATCAGATGGAGAAGACTCATCAAGCGTTGATAGCAGGGGAGTGTCGGGCTCTGAGCAGGAGACCGACTCCATTTGCACCCATGAGAGGGAGTCCGACTCATCCTGCTGGGTGGGGGATGGGTGTGACTCTGTTTGCTGCTCTAAGGACGCGTCCGACTGCCTCTCAGACATTTTCCAAGATGGGCCAGGCGTGTTCGACTCAACCTTTGACCTGATGGGTGTGTCTGGCTTCACCCCCTCCCATTGCCAAGCTGAGCTGGATTTTGAATCTGCCTCCAGCTGGCAGGGTGGATCTGAGTCCAGCAGCAGTTTCACGAGGGCCTCTGGCTGTGCACAGAGCCTGCTGGGGATTTCTGACTGCACCTGTACACACAGCGTTGTGTCCACATCTCTGTGTACAGATAGTGCTGAGGGCGTGTCCGATATTGACACAGTGCTGGATGACCTGAGAGGCAGAGTGACACGGATGCCGAGGCATTTTGTTTCACCTTTCTTCAAAGACCTGATTAAACACACAAACGAGTGGAAGACCAATGTACATGCCAATGAGGGAATCCTATTTCATAGTGTAAGGCATTTACATTCAGTTTATTTGCATTCACTCATTTTTGGTATTTGCCTTAAATGTATAATGCACTAACTTGCTTTTCATGCACATTTTCCATATAATTCTCATTAATGCTTTGTGTTTATCTTTCAGCAACTCAAGCCTAACAGGTCCAAGTACAGGGAGGGAGAAGAATACTGCATTCTTCATCACATCCAGAACGGCTCATATGGTGATGTGTTCTGCATGCGGGACAAAAGAACCGGATTTGAATGTGCAGTCAAGAGGGTAAGCCAAGAAACACTGAGTCATCCGCTCATTTCCAGATACCTATCATCCAAAGCTTCTGAAACTGCATTCTTTTAGCTCTTGAGCACAGAGATGATAATTAGTTTCGAGTTGAAGTTGCCTCAGAAAACGGTGGTGGGACTGTTATTTTGGCTGGATGTCATCCATGTCAGATTCCGTTGAGTCACTTCAGCAGTGGGGAGGTGAGCACGTGGAGCGCTCTGAACTCTCCTCGTGTTGTGGAGCTCTTTGGGGCTGTGAGGGAGGGACTGAACATCCTACTGTTCATGGACTTGAAGCCAGGTAAACTTTATTCAGCATGAAAACAACAAACAGCACCTCTACTTTCATATAATTAGCATGCCTCACAGGGCTGACTTGTTGACCTGTTTGGTACTGAGTCTTTTCTAAATCTAAATCTTCAGGCTGTTTGGCCCAGCTCCTAAAACAGAGGGGCAGCCTACCTGAAGATCTAGCACTGCACTACCTCCATCAGATACTGGGCGCACTAGACCACCTGCACCACAGACATATTGCTCACCTGGATGTCAAAGGTATGCCAACATCAGGCATCATCAGACATTATTATTAATATTTTTTGTGTTTCTTTTCACCTGGCTTGAGCATCAGATGATTTACTGCATTAAAGCTGCAGTAAACCTTTATAGTACCTACTTTGTGCAGACATTACTGATAGAAAATTGTATTTGGACAGGCCCATTGTGCATCCATATGATCTGGATCCATTGCTCTCAATTCTTGAGGGTTTGAGGCATTGAGAGTTTAATATATATTCACTTTCTTTGAGTTAATTTTTTAATTTCAGCTTCATAAATGCTTTTGTCATGCCTGGTTTTTGAGTTTTTGTTTGACTTCATTTGGTCCACAGTGCTCCCTCATGTAGTGACAATAGTATCAGCAAACACTGACAGCGATGGAGCCCCATAAAACCTGATCCACTGTGGCCTAGCTCCACTGGCGATAGCACCTAATCCTGACCTGACCCGTCGCCCCTAAACCCTCAGTAATCTGCATGAGAGGATTGAGTAGGAAGGGACTCATTCAAAGCCCCTCCATCCTGCCCTCTCAGTTCAATATGAACCTGTTTCACTAAGCCAGCCAGAGATGGGGTGAAAACAGCTGCATCTGTGTAATATAATTTTTCTAGATGTTGCCCAGCACACCCTCTAGTGTCAGAAAATAAGAAGTATCACCTTCATCTACCCTCTCAGTCTGCGGCTCAGTCTCCTTATTCCTCAAGTCACCCATTTCATGAGAACAAAACATTCTCTTCTTCTAAAATCCTATTTCTACCGATTTTATTCCAGTTGATAATGTGCTGCTGTCCGCCGACTGCAGAGACACGTTCCTCTGTGACTTCGGTCTCTCTGAGACATTAGATGACAACGGGCAGAGCACCAAGGCATTCAGAGGTGAGTAAACTTAACTAAAATCCTTCAGTAATGATTTAAATTACAGCTCCCGTATTCTATAATTCAACAACATTTGACATTGGAGATTCTATCATTACCAATATGGGCCTCATGAGTCCACTGAGTCAGTATTTACTGATCATATTATTAAATTTGGTCATAAACTCCCTCTTTCAATTTAACATTAACAAAGTTCAGCTACTTTTTAATTCTACTTACAGAAATAAAGCAGCCACAATTCAGAGTATTACTAACTATGATATTGTTTTATAGAAAGCTGATAAAAAGGCAATAACACTGATTGTACTCATTCATATTGTAATGGTTCCTAAAAACATGGATTTTCCCTTCACAATAATGTGACTGGTGAAGATGATGACTCATGTAATCGTGTCCTCTGGCAACTACATGACATCAAACATTTCAAAGCGAATACATAAAGGACATTAATTGACCTCTACTTTTTTCCCCTCCCTAAAGTCATTTTCACCTCCCAATCCCCTTTGACTGCACCAAATTGGGTTTGCATCTAATGAATGTGAAATAGTGTTGTTGCAGGGTTCCTCTGAGACACTTCACAAATCAAAGTCCAGCAAGTGCAGCAACAGAATAAGTGCCAAAATGATATATAACTAAGTGCTAGGAGTATAAAGGTAAGAGCCAAGGAGAAAATGTATAAACAAAACCAGAACATAATAGGATACAAGCACAGATGGAAAATAGGAGAGGGGAAGGAGGATGTGATTTAGGGAGAAAAGTAAAGTCGAACGATGTACAGTAAGCCTCGAGGAGAGATGACAACTAAGTTACTGTTTGCCCGTGCCCTGCAGGGCCTGCCTTCCCTGGCACAGAGACCCACATGGCCCCCGAGGTGGCGCGGGGGGACCAGCGCTGTGCCAAGGCGGATGTGTGGAGCAGCTGCTGCATGCTATTGCACATGCTCAATGGATGCCACCCCTGGATACGCTACTACTCCCATCCACTGTGTCTCAAGGTCAGAGTCTCCTTTTGTTTTCCTTGTGGGGAAGTTATTACAGCATTGAGCTCTTGGCTTTTGAACACATTATATTAAATTCTTTATGTTGTCCTGTGACAAAAATACAGCCTTTTTCTGACATAAAAACAAATGATAGAAAATGCAATGTAGTTGTACAATAGGATGTTGTACATGATTATAGATACATGGCACAAGGTACAACAATATAATTTTAATTTGTTCAGCAAGGTGTTTTTCAGTCAACAATATATAATATGTAATATAACAATATGTAATAACAAACTCCGGGGTATTAATGTCAAACTATGGATTGACTTCAATTTCATCCCTGTCCCCTATACACTGTATTCGATATATACAGTAGCAGATAGATATTCTTAAATTTCTTGTCATTTGTCGGTCAGATTGTCAATGAGCCTCCACCTCTATGGGAGATGCCGTCCAACTGTAATCATTTCACCGCCAAAGTGTTCAGGGCCGGCCTCCAGAAGGAACCGGGCAGACGGGCATCAGCCAGGGAGCTCAGGATGAAAACCACCAAGGCCCTCAGAGCAGGTTGGTGCATTTGTCACTGGGTGTATAATGCAGTGGAGTGAATCAAAATTAAACTCTTTTCAATTGAAGGCCTTTGATCTCCTTTCCTTGCACATTTTTTGCACTTGGCAGTAGTTACTGCTGTTGTGACATTGTGAACATCGGCCGTGAACTTTTGCTTCACAGTTGGAGGTCTGAGTCACTGGTCCATCAAAGGTGCCGCTGAGAAACCGGATCATGACAAGAGCCAGAATACAGACAGAATATCCGGCGCTTTGTCACCTGGGATCCCCTTGACGCCTGCTAGGACAACAACTGACATCTCTGCGCCCACGATGCACTGGGTGAGCCCTTGGAGAACTAAGGCGGTGGACGAAGACAGCATCGACTGGGAGGATGATGTCTCCGAATTAGACGAAGACTCTGAGGAGGAGACGGATTCCATGACTAAGGGATGGGAAGCCCAGCCAAAATCACTGCAGCATGATTACGTTGCAGATGACAAAGACTGGGAAACGGGGTCAGATTCTGAAGTGGATATATACATGGGAGAAGAGGAATATTCTCACAAAAGGGGACTATGGCCCAAAAGTGACAGGGCCTATGAGGGGGACTGGGAGGAGGGAGAGGAGGGAGAGGAGGAGGAAGAGGAAGAGTGGGACTCCTCCTCGCCCACAGAATATTTCCATGCTCTCAAAGTCCATTTCCCTTTGTTGCGTAAAGGCCAACACACAGCTGGCCACACGTGTGGATCAGAACCAGAGCTGGAGTACCTCAGAGACGGTGAGTCAGAAAAGCTCTGTGTTTTTAAGAGACATGAAACCAGCACCCCTCTAATGTGACATTGCCCCAATCCCTTTACCGGATACAGATCCAAAACAATTTAACTCCTCTTCTGAGACCAAATGGTTACTCAGAGTCCACATAAAACATGTTAAAATGGTGCTGTAATGTTTGATTAAACTCTTATTTCACTGGCTAACCTTTCCTGTCTGTTGCAGTAAAATTTAACCCTATTAGTTCACTGGGAATTTGGTTCTAAGAAATGTTTCCACTATGTTGTTTTTCTCTAGGTGTACCTACAGGCAACATGATCCAGAGTCCATCCCCAGAGCCCCGAGATCACCCTCCATCCTGCTTCAGCGGCTCTGACACATCCCAGCTAGATGCCTCAGACATGGTATGTATGGATGCAGACACTGAAATGTGTGTGTGCGTGCACATGTACAAAACTGCTCTTACAAAGAACAAAAAAGAAAAATCAAATCCTGCCGCAGACCAAATGGATTTTTTTTTCCTTGCCATTTCCAAGGACTCTGATCATTCGTCTGATGATCTCAGCTCTGGAGTCTTTTCCTCCTACAACAGCCAGACTGATGGCCATCTAGAGTGGCTGGTCTCAGCAAATCAGCCATCCTCATACTGCTTCGAAGGTGAGACTGCAGGCCTCTAATCCTGATGGATGATTGGCTCCTGCCAGCTATAAGCTATACAGTAGTTGATTACTGCTGGCATTCTGCCACTCCAGGTGTTGACATCTGGATTGAGAACATCCACGGAGAGTGTCTGAGGATTCGTGAACGCCGGCAAGTCAAAGTGGGCCACGTCGCTATAGGAGTTAGTGATCAGGTAAGAGACAACTGCATGATGTCAGAACTGCTTATTCATGTGAAGTTTTCGGTATGTGTAATATGAATTTGCGTCTTTTTCTTTTTCTGCTTTGCTCAGGGGAAACTCACCATTTAAAAGTAGAAATTAAACTTAAAGGGGAATATTACCCAATTAAAAAAATATATTGGTATATTATTAGGTATGTTATTCTCCAGGCCTAGGACAGCCAAATGAAAGTCTGTGACCATGTTTGACTCTCCCTCAGCTAGAAATCACACAGCCTGGACTCAAAACTGTGATGTTGTCAACATGTACTTTCTGCAGCTTGTCAATATATAATGAACGGGAGCCAGCATTTGTTTGGTTTTTCGCTCAAAACCATTCAGAGCGAAATGTTTGGTAACAGATAAATTCTGGCACAGCATTTCTTCCACTTCCACTAAGTAGAGAAAGCCTCAAAACAGACTGGAGGATGTTGATACTTGCCCCATTCCAGATGCATGAAACGAGCCAGAAAACACTACTGGAATTCCTATCCCTGCAGACAACATTGGTGTACTGTATATGTATATGACTAAATGAGTGACACATGACATGAATGTGCCATCTGTTGTTCAGATCTCAGTAAAGGCTTTCAGTCTGGAGACCCTGGACAGGAAGATGGTGCCCTTCCAACAAAAGATCCAGGAGTCTGGCCTTTGGCTTCGCTGTGTCCCTGCCCCTGACAGATGCCAGCGCTGGAGCTGGAGGATCAAGGACGGCAAGCTGGAACTTCGGGAATGACACAGACATTTTTTCTCCCCACTAACTTAGGCATGGGGTTTTTCTTTTTCTCTTTGCCCAAAGACAGTGCTGTCAAAGAAATGCTAACATGTTTGTTCTTGAGATGCTGTATTGTTGACATAATCAAGGTAAATGCTTTTGGTAGGAATTTGAGACTACTCAACTGCATGCACTTATGTCATTAAGGTGATTTTACTACATTTGTTTCCTCTCTGTCTTTCTTTCTTTTCTTATTTGCTTTAAGCCACATGTTCAGATCCTTACACAATTGTTCATTTAGGCAAAGGAAGCAATTCAATCTGTCCAATTTTTAGTACACCTCTTTCTTCCTCCATAACCTGGAAACTAGTGTTTGTGCTGGCATGTTACCTGGTTTTAATGGGATTTATGAAGCTGCTGAAAACATCAATGAATAATTGCCAAAAAATATATAACGCCTCAAGGATAAATTACTTGAAATTACTGACATTTTATATCTTAATAAATGACTAAGTCCTCATAAGCAAATAAGTTGCTCTCATCTGCCTCTCCTTTCTTCTCCTCCTTCCATCTCCTTTGGCTTTTTTTTCTGGCAGGAGCCACGTGTTGGAGGGAAAATTGTAATAGCCTAGGGGAAATTATTGGAGTGACCCATTTTTAAGTTGATGCAACAATCTCCTGTAGCCTTCTATAGACTATATTGTAAACATTTTCTGTCTGTGATATTAGAGGGAAAGGGGATCATGTCAGTTGGGTCACTGGGAAAGTCCCATCAAACAAATGTTGTTAGATGGACCACAACATTTACAGAGGCCTCAGTTTCCAGTAACCCCAGTCCCCCTCTAAATACCTCCTTTTGACACCAATCATAAACACTCTTAGCTGCACTAAACCAACACAATGCAGACACCAAAAAATCAGAAACATAGAGTTGTCTGATGGGCAGAAACCCTGCCTAACAAGGCTAAAGGGAATGGACCCTGCTCATTTCAGTTGTTCAGTAATTCAGAAACCATATGTAAACAATCTGAAACTAAAGGGCGGCCAAACCCTGCTGCTTTGCAACAGCCTGCCCAGCAACAGGCTACACACACCAAGAGCAAAAAGACTATTTACCTCGATAATAGAAGCTGTGTGAAGCGTGAATGACGAATTCTATCATGACAACCTTATCATGTTGGTAAAGTATGTGACAGACTCAGGATTTCACCACATGGCTATCATGATAGACACTAGAAATCACTGTTTCAAACGACAGCCGCAGTATGTCTGCAATCCCACCAGCTGGAGCTATGGTACTATGCCATATTAGTAGCAAAAGGCATATGACATTAAGGGATCACTGCGTATAGGGTAACTACATACTATGTGATTGACGTTACCCACTTTTTTTCATAGTGAGTGGCTGCGGCTGGGACATTAAATAAACTTCTGTGCAGTTCACTTCCTCGACACTGCACAGAAATTCGTTGGTTCTGTGATAGGACAATATGGTAAAAGAGGCGGGTTATTTTCACACTGTACGTGATATGATTGGATAACATTTGATCGTGGGAAGTGCCACTACGCCGGTGTCTCCCTGGTTGCGCAAGACGCCATTTTGGAGTGACGGTGAAAGAGAACAGAAAGATCGAGAAGCTGTCTTTCTAAAGGTAACAATCATCGTAAATACAATGGTTTTTGATCACGAAAGGCTGTATTGTTGGGACTGATGGTTGTCCTGTATATAGGTCTCGTTAGTTCGAAGTACATTATAGAAATGACGTCACCATTTCCTCTCTACACTGAGGCGGCATTTAGCTAGAGGTACGCTAGCAAGCTGACTAATAGCACCGTTACAGATCAAATAGCTGTCACTACGAATATTAGAAATGACTGGACATATGTCAGACTATTTTGTTCACGATCCCATGCTGCTGCTGTCTCGTGTTGTTTTCAGAACTGTAGGGCTATTAATTCAGCTCCGTTCCGTGAGTTTGAATAGCTCCCTAGCACCGAGTTAACGTCGGGGAGCTAACGTTAGCTAACGTTAGCTAAGTTAGCGGTTGCTGAGGTGTTGGCTTGCTACGAAGCATCCGCCCTTAGTAATACTAAGCTGCTTTGAGTTGAGGTATCCGCCTAAACGCACACTGGTTTGGGTTAAGTTATTCTCCTATTTAAAGAAAACAACGATTCCCCTTACAGCCAGTGCTGTTACATTTCACTCTTGAGTAGATCAGCTGTAACGTCAACTCGATTGTTTGTCAATCGGTCTTTGGCTAAGGTCGTGTTGCTCTCAGCTAACGTTAGCTAGCGTCTTGTGACAGTTCCCATTCCTTGCCACTGTCAGGGATGAAGCTAGCCAGCCAGAACAGGCCCTCTTTATCCGGCGATTAGCTTACTTAGCTATTCATTTCGTAGTGTGGGTAACCAAGTAGCTAGTTCGGTATGCGATATTTAACAGCTTGGAAGTTGATCAAGTTTATACAGGGACACCTTAGTTAATTTAGAGTATCCCGCAGACCAAACGTTTAGACAGTAACGTTAGTGTTAAAATTGGCCATCTACTACGAGGCTGCTAGGATATTCGTTTAAGTTGCTTAACTTGTTGTTGCCTCTAGACATTTTGTCTTTCGTCCCACGATAGTCAGTCATATCCTCCTTTCTTAAGTTCACAGTGGGTTAGCTATCACCACCT
Source organism: Holocentrus rufus (assembly GCA_900302615.1). Taxonomy (NCBI): domain Eukaryota; kingdom Metazoa; phylum Chordata; class Actinopteri; order Holocentriformes; family Holocentridae; genus Holocentrus; species Holocentrus rufus. Next base: position 12,233 of record OMLF01020029.1, read on the forward strand.
TGTTGTGGTCATTCGTCAGTGCTGTCATGATCAATATGCTGTTATTTCATTTGCAAAACACTAAACTGTTCATTGCCCTCATTAGCAAATAGCTACATCCGGCATATAATGGTACAATAGTTTACTTTACTTTACAATACTGAAACATAACAGATGTTGCTCTCTGCTAACCCTGTCTCACTCCCTTTGTCTTGGCAGATTCGTCACCATGGGGAATGTATTTGCAAACTTATTCAAGGGGCTGTTTGGTAAGAAAGAGATGAGGATTCTCATGGTTGGTCTAGATGCTGCAGGCAAAACGACCATCCTATACAAACTCAAGCTTGGAGAGATTGTCACCACCATTCCCACTATTGGTAAGGATGTGTGTGCACTTAGTTTATCCATTTGGTGAATATAATAGTTGTATTAATAGTGTTCATTGCTTATTGTTAAGCAGTTTTATCAAGTTCCAAATGTCACATTAAATTAGAGCTTCAAAGTAAATTATTTTCAGTATACCATAGACCTCAGCTGGCCTCAGTCTTGTTTTAATGATGGCTGCATGGTAATAGAATCCTCTTATATGTTATGGCTGACAAATAGAGTGTCAACCTTGAGAACCTGTATTGTGCAAATTCTGTTGTCAATTATTGACCCATTGTGTTTCATCTGTTTTGTCCAGGTTTTAATGTTGAAACAGTAGAATACAAGAACATCAGCTTCACAGTGTGGGATGTGGGCGGTCAGGACAAAATCAGGCCGCTGTGGCGCCACTACTTCCAGAACACTCAAGGTGAGGGGGACTAAGTGTCAGCTAGCATAATTACCCATAGGTGAACTCATTTGTGCATACAAGATTTTCTTAAAGCTAGTGATTTAGTGACTCATTCTCCATCTTTGAATTCTCAATAGTTTTACAGTGTTAACGCCTCTGCTGCTGCAGTCTCTTTTAAATGATTTGAGTATGTGTATGCACTACAATTGAAGACTATCAAGTGTTTCCCAAACACTGATGTAACTCTTACATAAATTTTCTTTTAACAAAATATTTTTTTAAGTTTGAGTTGTAATATTCCAAACCTATTATGACTGATTTCAGTCGATTCAGCCCATTCACTGCCATCTCAGATAATTCACACACACCAATAGCCCTGCTTTAGCTTGCCTTCACTTCTCTTGCATGCACCAGACAAACATCTAGCAGCTACAAACAACCCCGCCATCCATATGGTGAGCATGCAGGTGTGAAATCACAGTTGGGAGCTCTTTGCTAGTTAAAGCTGAATTCAGTATTATTTTTCAAAATAAGACTAAATTGTACTCCAGAAATGGCACACTGTGCTACAAAATAAATGGGTTTTCCTGTAATTTTCTCTGTGTTCCCTCCATTGTTCCAATGATGTGAGAGAAACTTGTTAGCATGTTTGGTGCTATAAAGAGAAAATGACCAAAACATTTTTTAAAAAACATTATCAGTGGGGGGAAAACAGGTGCCATTTTATTGACGTGATATGGTTTGAATGTGAGTTGGCCTGCTGTCAAAGCAAACCACTGACCTGGCTTGCTTTCTCATAATTTTATCAGTTTTAAACTTCATTTACATCATATTAGGGAAGATAATTGGGACAACTTGATAGCCCAAAGTATCAAACCAAAGCTGTCAAACACCATGACTCATTATTTGTGTCCACTGTGGTTGCATGTGATCTGCATTTTCACACTTGCATTTAGTGGCATGTATCACTTAATAAGTGACACAAGTGCACTTAGCTTGTGAGTGATACATTTTGAGTTAATGATGTACAGCAAACAAAATGCTGCTATTACATGCTCAAGAGATAGCTGTATTCTTGTCTTCTGTCTTTTTTGACAGTAATCATCCCGAAAAAAGCTCAAGTTGTACTTTTCGTTCTTTTTTTTTTTTTTTTTTGTTAA
>OMLF01020029.1:14169-29539 GCA_900302615.1 Holocentrus rufus
GGCATGTATCACTCAATAAGTGACACAAGTGCACTTAGCTTGTGAGTGATACATTTTGAGTTAATGATGTACAGCAAACAAAATGCTGCTATTACATGCTCAAGAGATAGCTGTATTCTTGTCATCCGGAAAAAAGCTCAAGTTGTACTTTTCGTTCTTTTTTTTTGTTTGTTTTTTTGTTAAATGAATGTATCATTCCCTACCCTTGACTGCAGCTATATCCTTGTGAGTGATGTCAAAATTCACATAGAGAATTTGAACCCCTCACTTATCAGTTAATATTCAGTAGGTTAACTGTAGGGAAACCCACAACTGACACTGTCATTATTACAGTTTGATAGCAGACATGAGCAGCTTTTGCAGAAGAAAGTGTGGATCATTACTCTATGACATGAGTGCAGAATGGTTTTCTAATTTTAGTGTCCAAATGTTGGTTCTGTTTTGCCAAGTTGAAATTTTTGGAAACTTGGCCAGCTTTCATCTGACAAATTACTTGGCATTTTTGCAAATCCAGTTTGTTAGCATAATCTTGAAGTTTTTGTGGTTAGTAGTAGGGGAGTTAATCTTAAATTATGTGTTTTGTAGCAATTTGTATGCTCCTAACATTCACTTGTGTTCAGATAAAACTGTGAGATATGCCTTCTTAATTTTTTTAATCCCATTTTTTTAAACAAGATATTATGAACAAGGATGCTTAGACTGCTTAGTAACCAAAATGATTTGGCCTGGAGTGATAGATGACATAAATATGGGCATTTTGGCTTTTACTTAACAACAAATAAGATGCATTAGAAAAACAAAATAGCAGCTTTTGATCTGGGAGAGAGGACAACACTTCGATAATCGATTTCTGATCACAACAAGAGCTAGATTTGTGTTGGAAGTCAACAGGATGTGGAGCATTGTTCTGTCAAGGAGTATGGCTTTCTATGAGCATTGTGTCTCTATTTCCACCACATTACTCACCCACACACCCACAACCCCAAATTGTAAACCTGTGGGAAGTATTACTGTCATATCTATACACTGGTCAATAACCATGAATCTTCGCATGCAGGGCTTATCTTTGTGGTGGACAGCAATGACAGGGAGAGAGTGAACGAGGCAAGGGAGGAGCTGTCAAGAATGCTCGCTGAGGATGAGCTGAGAGACGCCGTGTTGCTTGTTTTTGCGAATAAACAGGTGAGCTTACCCTTTGATTTCTGACAAAATGTTAAGTTTGTGTTTGAACTATAAAACTGAGCTTAGGATATTAGCTGCTGCCCTGCCTGCTTTACACACTAAAAATGGTACTCCTTTTTCTTTAAATTATGAAAAAAGTTAAAAATGTCTGCAATGGTAGCCTGTTTTATTGGCCTCATTTTAAATATCAAACATTGTATCATGATAGACTGTGCCCTCTTTTCCCAGGACCTTCCCAATGCTATGAATGCTGCAGAGATCACAGACAAGCTGGGCTTGCACTCCCTTCGCCAGCGCAACTGGTACATCCAGGCCACCTGCGCCACCAGTGGGGACGGCCTGTATGAGGGCCTGGACTGGCTCTCTAACCAGCTCAAGAACCAGAAATGATCCATTCCACCAGTTTTGAATTTTGTTTGTCGTTTATTTTTTTCTGTTCCAACACAGTGGCAGCACCGGATCCAGGCCCCTTCGCTCCCATCTGACCTCATCTTCAACCCCAGTTCTTTCTTCCAAGAACATCCTCCATTCCCTCCTTTTTCCCTTCTGCCTTCTTGCCTCCTCTCTTGTCTGTACACATGGGGCTCTTGCCTGTGCTGCTTGTGTGTGTGCGTGTGGGTGTGTGTGTGTGTACTGTATGCGTGTTCAGCGAGTGTGTGTGGGTGTGAAGGCGTCTCTGTGTCCATTGGCTGGGATTGGGAGTAACCCTGGCGTGCCTTTTACACACCTCCTGTGGAAACAGTGGTTTGGCTCTTCAAGCCCCTCCTCCATCCACCAAACTCAGTTCCTACCCCACTCAGCCTACCCCCACTCTCAGTCTTGCACGGCCCCCTTCTCCCCACCCTTACTCTCCACAGGAAGCATGGTTTTCATAAGGCAAAGAAAGAGCAAGGGTGCAAGCTCTCCTCCCCTCTCCCTCTGTAGTATATATCTGTGTTAACCAGACATGTTCACCCAGTGTTGACTGTATGCCAGGATGTTCATTTTGATTTTGAAACCTCAACCCACCTACAAAAGAGATTCAGTAAATTGCATCGTAACCTGTATCAGGTTGAAGCAAATCAAAAAGGAAAAAAAAAAAAAAACGCCCATCCTCGATCATTCTTGTCATTTGAAAATCATGCGGTTTGTTTTATTATTATATTGGAATATAACAGATTATTCTTAGCAATGGTTCTCCAATGAACACTACCTTCCCCCTCCCCCAGTAAGTGAGACTATGAAGCACAAGGCAAGCCAATAATCTTTCAATAGAATTCTTAAAAAGTTAAAATCTCTTTGAAATTAGAATCCTTAAGTATATGCAATTTTTCCTCTCGTTTCAAATTTTTAGTAGCTGACTTTAAAGTCCCCAATTTAAATTGGATTTTGTGTGATCATTTTCAGCCTAATTAATAATTCTGACAATGCTCCTGCACTTAACTAGGTCACCAATACATGGTGTTGGGCATTTCAAAAACTTGGTGGTTTCAGCCAGTAACTTGGGATATCGGTGTCCTCATACATTCAAAAGCTTACAACGCTATTACTTTAAGAAACGTTACATGTGTTGTTTTTCTGTATCTAGTTTTAGCATTTCTATTTGTACCATGACTCAACCAAATGCATTTCAGCAGTAGGACAAATCCTGTATATGAAGTAGTGTATCCTTGAGGGCCTGAACTGCAGATGTTTCAAAAGTTTTTTTTTTTGTTTGTTTTGTTTTGTTTTTTTGTCAAAAAACGTTGGCAGTAATACATTGGTAACAAAAGCTGTAAGAATGCAGCTGTCTAATTTCCTGGTTGGGATGAAGAAAAAGCACCAAATATGAAGGCTCTTAACTGTAAACGCTCCAGGCATATTTGAAAGAAGGAAGCCTAGCTCAAATGTCTGGGAGCCAACAGGCTACTGTACATTTCAGCACTGTTTGCTACATTAAGACTAAATAAAACAAGTACTGGTAACAGTACCTCATCTTTGAGGTGAAAGGACTGGTGGTAGACCTGTTAGGGGGATGGGTGCGTAGTTAACTTGTCATGAGCTTCAGCAGGCGTCCTCAGTGTGGAACCGTGGGGGTCAAGCTGGCACTTCTGTCAAGAATGATTGTAAATCTGTGAGTTCCCCTACAAACTCTTTCTGTGGGGATTTCCTGAACACATCAATAAACATGATTCGATCCTACAGTTTGGTGTGGAGAGTGACATCATTTGAGCTTTGCTCAGGCCTGTTAAGACTTATTTTCTCTTATGGGACAGTCAAAGTAGGGCAGAATGATCTGATAGATTTGAGGGTGTTTAAATCAAATTATGCCATGTGCTATAAATTAATGTGTTTTAAGTATAGCAGTTTTATCTGTATTAGAAATTTGTTCTAGAAAAGTGTATTTCAGTATAGCTGAAAAACATTTAGGATTAACTTGTTCCAATATACAAAATGTAGAATATCTGCTCCTAGAAGTTGGTCTGATCAGTTTTTTCTTATAAATATAGCAATCTTGTAAAATGAATGGGATTATTATAGGCCTCATTAAGTGTAATTGCAATAATAGAAACAACGGTAACAGTAATGATAATACGCTTACGTTTGGCTCCAGTATATGATTTGCATTGCTAAAAACACAAATGCTTTTTGAATTGACTATGTTAAACCCTCCCAGCTCATAATAGACAAGCCGGAAGTCCCCTTTTAGCCACGTATGTCTGCTTATTATCCTCCTTATCAATATAGTACTTCAGGCTACAGAATTAATTGGGCATGTAACCGGGACAATAGTGTGATTTATCACTCCATTGAGAACTGCTTTCGAACTCTGAAACCCTCCCACACTGACAGAGAGATGAACTGCCTTACCTCGCGGAGCTCCTTTTTCCTGCACACCTGGCGGGCTCCTCCTTCCTGCCGGTTGACAGCACAGCTCAGCGGATGTTCCTGACGCTAGTGCGGGAGCCAGACTTCAGCAAAAATACTGAACATTGTTAAGTATTTCAGAGGGATTAACGCGATGCCTGACAGCTGATACTCGCCGTGTGACAAGACTCATTTTCTGGTAGGTTTCTTTAATTTTCGGCACGCGCTGTTCAGTGCTGATGCCAACAAGCTCGTGGGTGTAAACAGGTGCAGGTTGGGATTAATCGTACACAGCGGGCGGCTATATATAAAAAAGGGGAATATGATGATGTTTATGGCGAAGTCACCTGTTCTTTCTCTTGGTGTCAACGAGGTAACTTGTCTTAACTTAAACGTACCGGTGTCGTGTCAAGGTTCACTGGCTACAAGGCAGATCTTTTCTTCAGTTTCAATATGTGAATTGGCACAATATTGTCAACATTTGTGTTTGGCCTGTATTACCTGCTTAGATTTCAGGCACAAGAATAGACTTTTATGATATGTGGGCCAGGAATTAATTAGTACAGCATATTTTTTTGCTTATGAGAGCCTAATTAGAAGGAGATTTTGCCAAAGGAATCATTGTAATCTACTGTTTCTTATCAGAGGCTACCATGCATAACACAATTGTTAATGATGGTGTTGTGAAATAATATTCCTTGCCTCACTAAACTCATTTTGGAAGGAAAACAGCAGACAGCGTTTTCATTCATTACTGGTCGTTGGTAATCGAGGAGCAATTTTTTGTCCTAAACAAAACAAGACAAAACAAAACAAAACAACAATGAACAGAACTATTTTATGGTGATCGTGGTACTCAATAGAGAAGTTATAAGGACCTTATCTTATCTAATAAAGTTTTATTGGCTCTACCATGACATTGCTGTTACTGTAGTTTTGCTGTTCTATGTGGGATCCTTCCAAAGCCTAATACAGGATTAGGCTACTATAGCGCTTTTTAATGAGTAATCAAATGGGAGCCAAACACTCATCACTGTTTATGGCAGTGCATCTTATTGTTACAAAATACCTGCAGAAATATAAGGTGAGTTCTGTGATTTTTGAGTCAGGGGCTTTGTGTTGTTGGCTCTCCGCTTGGGGAAACAGGTTGCAATTAGGGTTAGGCTGCCTATTGTATTCACATGGATTTGATGTCACGCCAGCCCTTTGCTTGTGCATACACATGATCACATGCACATGATTGTATCAAATAGGATATCATCTCACATGATAGATGGGGAGAGATTTAAAACCTCTAGTGCACACTGAGGTTTTGTGTTTGTTGTTCTCCAAAAGAGCTCCTGTTATCCATCCACTGTTGTTTGCAGAGGAGAAAAAAAGGACAATTATGCAAACTCTCTGTGCCAGCCTAGCCCTCTTGCCTCCCTGCCTGATCAAAGCACTTTGTCCCTTTCCAAACTGCAGCCTGCCAGCGGTGCTCCTCATTACATGGTGCATGATCTGTATAGCAGCAGGAAGATGAAAAAGCCCGTCATCTGGGCATTATGTTGGACAGAAGAGAGTTTGAGAGTTTGATCTGGTGACAACTGTGTAAAAATTGCACCATAATCTGCAAAATCAATGCAAAATCAAGTACACTCCATTTTTTTCTGTTGTGTTGTAGCAAAGTCAGGCATTGGCATCTGAGTGAATTAGAGTAATTTCTTTAGTAACTGGGCATGTTGAAGAAAAAAGAAACACTTTGCAGGGCTGCTCTTTGCCCCCTGCTACCTAATTTTTTATATCATAGGAGTGCATGGTGAATCATAGGGATTTGAAGATTTTGAAGGAGATGTCACTTGGCACCCATGGGCAATCTGCTGGAAATAGGGTTTTTAGAGATTAGATATTTGGTTAAATATCAATTTTATCTTTATAAAATATCTTTCCTTGCAAGATTAAAATGTGCAGTTTCTTGTTTGAGAGGCAGTCTAACTTGATCCACTTTTCAGAGAAATAGCAGTGGAGAGAATACCAGACAAAAGTACCACTTCATTTGCTGAGTGAACTAAATGTACAGGAATCAATCTTGATACATAGTTTGACACACAAGAAGAACAGGACGTAGCATGCAGTGGTACAAAGGTGCAATGCAAACAACTTGTACATACTAGACTATGCATATCAGCGTTGTAGACAGGCGTGCACTGTCTGCTGTACTTTTGTGGCAGTGTTTCAACCACGTTCCAGACCGGTGTTTGAACTGGGGAAAATATGCTTTATATGCAAATGCGTCTCACACACAGTAGGTGTCGGAACATTTGTCATGTCGTGTGTGTGGAAATTCTCGTTTATTTTTTTATTTGGCACTAGCTGGGCTACGTCATGCTGTTTTGAGTGAGTTAAGTGTGACTCAACTCTGTGCTGTATGTAGCACTCTATGGTGATGTTCTTTTTAAATGCATATTATGTGGTAGACTTACATAATACAAGCATGAGATACAAGGTTGCACATTTAAAACATTTCTCCGTTAATAAAGTTGGACACCAAGAGTCAGAAATAAAGGCAGAGCGACCATGAAAATGTTAAATCTGGAGGAAAATCTACATTTTAAAAAAATTGAAAGTAATTGAGCTAGCAGACGTTTTGTACATGGGATTGGCATGTAACAGTGAAAAGATGGTATATGGGCATCTCTACAGTATGCAGGCACATATATTTGCCCACATTTGACAGGAGCAATATACAAAAGTGAGAATTCAACAAAAAAAATATTACTTTAGGTACCCATTAAAAGGTTTTAAATATTACATTCTTATTTTTAAGCCATTTAATAGGGGTGTGAATCTTTGGCTTGACAGAGATTCAGTTTGGTTGACTATTCACTAGTTGGCAGTTTGATTTGAGAGTGATTTTTTTTTCCTGTTTTGGTATGATTCAGTTCAATTTGAGTTTGTAAACCATGATTCGAGTCAATGATTCAACTCCGCTACAATTTTAGCCCAAATCTTACCTTTGTAAACATGCAATATTATAAGACCATAATCTTTCTTCTGAAATGTGAAAAAAACAGACAACAGAATGATTTGAATATTTATTCTAAAATAATTCTCTTTGATCGGATTTAGATTTTTAAAAATTTCTTTTCTTTTTTTCTTTCATTGTGTTTCAATTCATAGTGTTCCATATTGACTGAGGCCAAGGTCAGAGTTGTTTATTCGACTTGATTCTCAGCAGATTGATGCAATGAATGAATCATTACACCCTTAACATGAACATATCGTATGAATGAATTTGTTTCCTTAGATATTTCTCTTGAGACTCTCATGCTGTACATGTGGATTCAGAAAGGTCTGAGCTGTTAGGACGGAGAGAGGGATGGAGGGATATCGGTTGCTGTTCAGAATACAAACTGTCACCTTTCAGTCACACAGCAGTTTGTAAGCACCAGGCCAACCCTCTCTGCTCCAGCATGTTGTTAAAAATCCCTGTAATGTCTCTTCCATTCCTCTAAGGTGGCATGATGGAGGTGGCAGGCTGCTGGACCGAAGTTTTTGAGGGCTCAGAGAGACAGGAGAAGTCGGACGGCGAGGAGGAGCTGCTTGCGAGCTCTACTCTCACCCTGGTCCCGCGAGTAGAAGACTCCTCCTCCCTACGCCGCTCTCAGCCCATCCTCATCACCACAAACAGGTATGACCGTCTACGTACACATAAACAGAAACCATTACTCATCGTGAACAGGAGCTGATTAGGGCTGTTGCACGTATATATGTCGTCCACATGACTCAGTAGGATTTGTCAAGTAGGTGGTGGATATTGACTCAAGTCAGTGAGTCACATTTAGGCCATGAGTCACATCATCTGATGCTTTGACAAGGGACTAGTTTCCTGAAGACAAAGACATTATTATCCAAGATACGCCAAGCCTTTATTACACAAATAAGTCATTGGTCAGGAGTAATAAAAGGAGGTTTGTAGGGCGGGTTGGGAGTACACATGTTGTCAGGATCACTGTCTTGACTGCTGAAAAACAACTGTAAAGAAGATAGTGGAGTGTTGTTGTTTCTTTCTTTCACTTCCTTGTTTCATTTCTAAGACTTGGCATCTCTGTTTCCTTTACACTGAATTAATAAAACAGTAAAGAGAAAGACAGCAAAGTTGTCTCATTAAGCCTTTGATTGCAGATCTCTTATTTTAACATTAATGGCAAAAATGGTAAGAGAAAAAAAAATCTATAAGAAAATATGGCTGATTCCATGCCTTATTTTTGTCTTGATATAACCAAATCCAGTATTTAGTCAGGGAATTATGAACCTTAATCTGTTATGTCAAAATGTACATGAAAGTTTTTGTTATTGTTTATTCCTGTTGCAATTTTCAAAAAAGGAGCGCTAATTGTAAGTTTTACTAATTTCTACCCAATTCAGCCCAATTCTGCAGTTTAAATATAGTTTAAATAAACACCAAAAACATATTAATTGATCCCATCTTATTGAATAAAAAAAAGAAAAGATAATCTAAGTCAGTGTGAATAAATAACACTTTTTGCATGTAGGACTTCTTTAGTTATTTTGTCTTGCTCTGACCCTGCTGTATTTATCTTAACTTTTCCAGAATGAAAGGCGTGGAGTCAAAATCTTCCTCTGTCCCCTCCATACCGAATCCATTTCCAGAGCTGTGCAGCCCCTCACAGTCGCCGGTCCTCATTGGTTCACTCCCACCACCATCAAGTGACAAACACGTAAGTTCAAGTTCAGCTCCATTAGAGGCCAATCTCCTCCTCCGTCTGAAAAGCTTTGATAAACACCAGGATCGGACTTTAGACCCAGCCGCTAAGTGTATGGCGGAATTCACAGTTTGACATCTGCATACATTATATATCGAGAACAGTGAGCAAGGGATTATTTTAGGAACTTTATTTGGTTTGTTAATCCAAGCTGCCCAGCCTGAAATTGCCACACCATTTACATTCCCTTCCCATTTCATTATCTCAGTTTCGGTCTTGAATTACATTTAATTATTACTGGAATATACCTAATTAATCAGTGGATTTTAGCTACTGAACCGGTCACAACCCATTATTCCCATGATTCACCCCCATTACTTGTGAATGATACAATTAAATGGTCGGCGCTCAAGTGAATTCTGCCATTTGGACAAATCAAAGCATCTTTCATATTTGTCACACTTGACCCGAGATATTTAAGTCTTGCAAAATAACTTCCTCAATATTGCCAAATGGACTCTTAAAATCTGCCCAACTTGTTTGCTGACAGCGTGAGTCAAAAATAGTTGGTTGTGGTTTGATTCATGTGACTGACAGAAAGCCTTAATAGCGTGTAATCAGCTAATGTGACGTGACCTGAGATGCGTTGTCGTGACTGCCGTGGCTTATTTTGATGAACATGCTGCCAGCCAGAGTAAGCTCGTATGTAATTAATGTTCAGAAACAATCTGTCACTATAGCACACTTATCCTGCCTGGCAACTCTGCTTACACGCACATAAACACACACACACACACACACACATGGATGATGCTTGGGTCATTTGTGTCGATCCATAACTGAAATTAAATAAAATCTGAGCTCTCCATAATATTCCAAACTTGAGATAACAGAATCCAGGTGCTAAAAAGATGAAAATGTCAAGATCTATAATATAGCTTATAAAACTGGTGAATTCAACCTTTATTTCTGTGTATAGGCAGAACTGATGGACAGAATCTCTCTCCAGTGCAGCCCAGTAGACAACTGAAATGTATTCAAATGCATGCCATCCAGATACAGACACACACCTTTAATTCAGTGTTTCTCCATACACTGTACAACAATTATTTCTTCATTTCTTTTCTAATATGTTAAGCTCTGTGTGTGTCGACACCACACACAATAAATGCATCTCAGTGTTTACCTGCCTTTCCGCAGGGCTTGCGTTACTGGGTCAGCATTTGCCTCAGGCCCTGTTGTAGTGTGAAATCAGTTTTGTATGGATTAGCAGCTTAAATGAAACTTCCTCCATCAGATCAGCGCCTCTCCATTTCAGGTTGTCGTGCACTGCAGACGCTGAACCGGCTGGTGAGGTCATTATGAAGTGATGCAATGTTTAAAGTCATTTTTTCTTGATTGCAATCCTGAATTTTTTTTGCCGTGCATTCTTTGCTTTGGGTCCCACTATGCACAAGAGTTGCATATTTTCCGACTAAAGAGAAACATATTTTCACTCACCACCCCAGCTGTTTTATAAGACCATTCAACATTCAAAGTGGGCCGGCCGGATATTGAACTGAGAGGTTTTGCGCTGAAAGAATGTTCCAGCTCTGTCCCCCGCGCAGCTCTAGGTGGTACTTAGTGATTATTCGTCCTGACTGTCGCCGGCTCTTACCCAACCAGTCAGGACTTGTTGATTGACAGCCGCAGTTTTCAGGTTGGGCAGGTTTGTTTTCCTTGGGTCTGGAGCCAGATGTTGTGTCAGGCATCAGGCTCTGTGCAAACGTCATGACCCTGGAATAACCTGCACCTGGCTCACCTCCATGGTGTCGGGGACGCTGCCGCTCCACACGCCTGGCTGCCTCTTTCATCAGACATATGAACAGAGAGAAGGAGCATGGAGAAAGAGCCGTCAAGAAGACATATATTTTTAGGATGATTTTTCTTACGACATAGCACACGGTGGGGAGCAACAGAAAAGATGAGTGAGAGTGAGAATGAGATGTGGCAAAGGTTATGAAATCTAAGTGTAAGCGCTCATTGATTTCAGTTCAAACTAGAGTTGGTAGAAGTGAAATCTTTTGAGAGAGAAGCTCAGCAGACAGTCAGACGAGATTGAGAAAAACACAGGTCAGGCCTCAGAGCCGGTCTAAAATTAGGAACAAATTGAAGGGCCCTCCCTCCAAGTGTCAGGGCCTATTAAATAAGAGATGGTGTGCTGTCATTGCAGAGCTGCTGACAGGTTCTTGGCCTCCCATCCTGGTTTCTTGTCTTGAGTGCTGCTATGCTGACATAGTGCCAATACCAGCTGTTGTCTGTCACTGTGAAATGAATGTTGTGCCCTCAGTCAAATCTAGCATGCCAGCCATGATCCAGCAGATGGTAAATCCAACAAAACTCTGTTTACCCACTTTTTACACTGATAAATCCCTAGGATACAAATACATATTATATATCATAGACTTGTAAACTGGTGAACTTAATGTGAGGGTGGGGTTATTAAAGGAGCAATCAATCAGTTCTTTTTTGAAAATACAATACATTAGATATTTGTTAATACTAGTGATTGATTGCGTTATGATGATTATTAGCTGATGGTCATGAGTTGCCCGACATTTTATTTACCACTAGATCACCACAACAGTCAATATTTAATAACGGCTGTTGTTGTTCTCAGATTTTGATTCTTCTGAGCCGAGTTACTGGAATTAGTTTTAGGATTTTTAATACTTTTAAAACTTTAAATTTTAATAAACTTAATATGTGTTATGCACATGCTGTTATGTGTGTAATTCTCCATAATGTTTCTCCATCATATGTTAAGGTAACTTGTAGATGTTCGGAGCAATTCTCAACAACAAGAAGATGTAAAACCTCCCTTCTGATTCTACCATGCTCCCCCACCAGTTGATAAAGGTGTATGGAGAGGACAGCCACAGCAGGTCCATGTGGGTTTCTGCTGGTGCCACAGCCAGGGAGGTGTGCCACATGCTGGTCCAGACGGCACACTGCAGCGACCAGGAGAACTGGGCTCTCATCGAGCTCCATCCCACACTGGGCCTTGGTGAGACCCCACCTCCAAATAAACACAAATTTAACCAGTTGTAAAATGAGCACCTGAATTTAAAAAAATGTGTCCACCATTTGACTTCATTTCATTTCGACTTCATTTAACATATATTCTCCGGTCTCCTCAGAGAGATGTCTGGAGGACCACGAGGTCGTGCTGGAGGTTCAGGCAACGTGGTCCGTCAAGGGAGACACCAAGTTCCTGTTCCGCAAAAACTACGCCAAGTATGAGTTCTTCAGAAAACCAGTGGTATGCAGATCAACACGCACAGCCTACAGTCTGTTAAAACCCTCAACATATTATCAATAATATGTTGAAAATAAATAATATGTTGAAATATATATGTATTGAAAATAAATATCCATCCTTGCCAATTACATGACAAAACAAAACACCTCAAGTAGGACAAAGCAAAGCAAAGTTTCGCAGTCGTTTTAAGCATGCAGCAGAGTTTGACAAGGTGTGATGTCATGGCAGTTCGTGACACCTGTTGATTAACAGGTGCTGTGTGCGTGCAGTGACACAGACTTCCTGCTTCAGATATTTTCCAATACCTGATCTCTTCCTTTTGCTGTCAATGCCAAGACAGGTGCTCACATGTGAGTAATAACAGCTGTCTTATTGAATTTGGCCCATACTTCCTCCAGAGGGAACAAAAGTGGATTTAATTGTTCCATAATTGGCCACCCCTATATCTACCTACACTTAGAATTAGACTGACACTTGCTGCATTACATCTCACCTTTGCGAAGAACATCACATCACCAGCCCTATTCAAAAAGGACTGACTTCACATATTGTACACATATACTATATGTGTACAATATAGTAATGTATTTTTATTTTTTCTTATGTTCATTCGTTTCTAAGATTTGTTTTTCCCCTTTTGGCTTCTGTTTTTTTTTTTTTTTTTTTTTTTTGCTATGACTGTTTAGGTCTTCTTCCTGTAAACTGCAGACTTTTAATCCCTTTTGAGACTGTAACAGTGATAAAGGACTATTCAAAGACAAACGCACCCAAGGGTAATTTTAGCTTTTAGTTTTCAAATTAGTTTTAGTTTTGCTTAGTTTCACTTTCAGTTTAGTTAGTTTTCAAAGTACATTTACAGTTTTAGTTTTCTGAAAATGACTAGCTGTAGGGTTTTTTGTTTCATTTTTACTTAAAATTTTTTTAAAAAAAAACATTTTAAACATTTCTCGATCCAGATCAAAGGTTGGTTTTACCGTAATACATCGTTAGTTCATTAGTTAGAGTCTCACCACAGATACGCGAATGCACACACACAGCCGTACTCACGCATGTTTTCAAATGCTTATGCAGACACCAGCAAGGTATCGCTTCTCTTTCTCTCTCGCTGGCTCTATTTCTCCTTCTCTTTCTTCCTCGCTGTCTCTCTGTCTCTTCCTATTAATGTCAGGAACACATTTAGCTTATTTGCATTTGTCTAAACAAAGGGCTTGTTGTATGTTCCTCAAAGCCTTCTTTACCAGGAGAGTATAATTCCTGAAAGGTGTATTTAATCTTGGTAGTCAAATGTTCATGGCCTTAAACAAATCAGTCTGATCAGTGGGAGGATGAAGCGACAGAAGAGCAGGACGCTGCCAGACTCTGCGCTTTGTCTTGTAAATGAGCCTTTCAGAGCCCACAGAGAGTAGGCTTTGATCGACAACTGTCTCCTTTACTTCCCCAGCTTTTCTTCCCGGAGTGCATGATCTCCGACAGCGCTGATGTCAACAAGGGGATGACATCATCAGAGCTCATTCAGGCAAGCCAATAGGAAATGGGAATACGATAAGATTGACCTGAAACAGAGAAGCAGTGGAAATCACCTATGGATATGAATGACTCAGCTGTGCAGTGTGTGTAATACTGGAACACACACACATAACAAAACTAGCGTCACTTCTGCCAGGCATCATCAATGGGATTCTGTGTTATTAAGGTTATTTAACAAAAAACCTCAATGGCTGCAAATACAAATATTTTCTTCCATGAAATTAGCACATTTCCACTGGTACTTGAACCACATGTAACAATTTTTGTAACAATAATTTGCTGATTGTGCAATTAAGACAGGCCTATTTGAAAAGCAGAACCTATTTTGCACCTGCATTGTATTCTGTTTCTTACAAAAATTCATATCAGCGTCAGTTGTCATGGATGTGAATATATTGGCTATATCAGAATCAACCAAAAAAAACATGTTGTTTCATCCCTAAAGAAAAATGGATTTTTGAAGTTATACAGTGAGTTTCAAATGTGTTTTATGGGTTTTAGGGTAATAAAAGTTACTTAACAGTCCAAGTGAAAAGGCACAAATGAAAAGACACAAAATTTGAGATGGGAAGTTTTTGGCTAAAGACTGAGTTTTGGCCCCCTGCAGAACCTGCTCAGGTCTGGGACGTGTCCAGAGATCCAGAGCTTCCTGCATGTGAAGGAGCCCAGCCGCAAGGCCTGGAAGAGGGTCTACTTCTTCCTCCGACGTTCTGGCCTCTACTGCTCCACCAAGGGCTCCTCCAAGGTCAGCAAGTCAATTACAAAGGCCTTAACACAGCCAAAGTCTCACAGGGGTTCACAGTGCCCACATTAGAGTGTGAAGAACATAAAGAGCAAGGAAGAGCAGCATCAAAACGGAACTGCTACAGTTTACAAGAGTTTACATCAGTGTCTTAACTTCCTTTTTTATAGCAACTGTCTCTAACATAATAACACCCTGTTCTGAAAATATTAGGTATACACAATTTGTAAATGTACATGACAAACAAATCTCATTTTCATGTGTCTGTGTGTGGATTAGGAGCCTCGCCACCTGCAGTATGTGGCGGATCTGGACGACCTGAATGTGTACACTGCGGCCAACAGCCGTAAGCTGTACGGGGCCCCTGCCGACTTCACCTTCTGTATCAAGGTAGCCACTTCCTCAGGGCTTTCACCACAACCAAAGCAGGATTAGGAAGAAAAATGTCCTCAAACCAGATGGAACAATGTGTAGGAGGATTTAAAAACTGCCTGACTCTGGGGTTTGGGTGTGTTTGTGCATCTGTGTGTAACAGCCCAAAAAAAAAATCCTCCCTTTAGCACTCATGGTATGGTTGTGATTGTGGACTGTTGAGTCAATATTTGTGGACTTAAGTCACTGTTTTCCAATAGTACAATCGAGGGAACTAGTACTTCCATTTGTGAGGTTGTTGTAAAATAGCTCCAAGTCCTGCTTTATTTTCAATGAATTGGAAAATCATAGAATTTCAGATAAAATGGAGTTACATGTATTACCCATAAATCCTTATTGCACAGTAGATTTCTATTATTCTAGTGCACTTTTGAACCAGAAAATATGATTACAAATCTGGAAAATCATCCTGAGTATTGTGAAACTGTCCACAGAGTTCATCTCCCATCTTGCCAACAGAGTGAGATTTTAATTTTGGTTCCCTTTTTTTTTTGCTTTTGGAGAAACTTGACCTTGTCCTTAAATCTGACTAAAGTGTGCAAGATCAGAGTAATAACCTAAAAATTACATTTCCTGCATGTTTCCTGCACATTTTATGACTGGACTTTCCATTTAATAACTTTGGGTTTAGGGTTTACAACTTAAAAGCGGGGA
>OMLF01020031.1:0-18873 GCA_900302615.1 Holocentrus rufus
TTCCATGGAAAATAAAATGGAAATAAATCAACTGACTTCAAGAGGTTGTTTTTGAATGAGGAGTCCAGTGTTGGTTGTTGGTTGAAGTTTGCAGAGAGAGAGAGAGAGAGAGAGAGAGAGAGAGAGAGAGAGAGAGAGAGAGAGGAGGGGGAGTGATGGGGGTGCTGCTCCAAGCCCTGCTCCAGTCTCACTGATCACACAGGCTACACATGACTGGGCTCCTACACTGGAGCTTCCCTGCCTCAGATGCCTCTGCTAATGGGCAAGTAACTGGCTGACAGTGGGGGCCCCCAACTTTTTCATGCCAGCCCCCTCTCATATAGATATGTATCACACCACTGACTCTCAATTTAGAAAGATTTTTCTAGGAACCCCCGCTGAAAGAGTTTTGTTGTACTGTAAGTGAGGGCAGTAAGGACAGTGAAAAGTATATTTAGTCATTCTTATACAGTCTGTACTTTTAGATCTGAAATTAACAGTGATATAATTTTGCATGGACATCTCATGTGGGAATTTTATTGGAATAAAATAGGAGAAAAATACCATTAAGCACATAAATCCACAATGGACAAGCAGACTAGAGGTCTCTATAGGATTATTATAGGAGTACCATTAGGGCACTACCGGAGATAAAAACACCATAAATCACCCTTAGGTCACTATAAGCTCACTATTGGATACCACAGGCACACTGCAAGTCCCTGTAGGAATATTACAGGAAGAGTATAGTCATCATATAGTGATAGCATAGTAGAAGAAAAGGTTATGGAGAGAATACATATATTTTGGATTCTGAAACATTGAAGAATACCCTGAAAATGTCACAGCAAATGTCTTGGACCCTATTGAAATACGCTGTAAATATGAATACCACAGTGAAAACATGGAAGATTAAAATGTTTATCATAAAATGACATGATAGGGTCTCAGTATCATAGACACAATACGAGTGCCATTAGGATTATTATAGGAAAGTCATAATGGGAAATAAAAAATACCATTAAGTATAGTTAAATTACTACAAACCTGCTATTTTGTACTGAAGACACACTATTAGTCTCTGCGGGAATTCTTAAGGTATATTATAGCAATGTTTCATTTGGAGAATAACAGTTTAAGTCCCAAAATGCACTTCTATGCAGCATGTGGCACAGCTTCCTGCTCCTCCACAGTTAAATCACTTCCATTTTTTTTTCTCCATAAAATGTTTTGCATTCAAGCAAAACCCATTTGCACTGCTTGATGTGGTGTATTTATTATGTCCTAGAAAAAGACAACTGTAAGACCTGTATTTTAGAAATGCTCACAGCATGAGATGGATTGAAATCATTACCTAAAGGACAACAGCCTAAACACTTTGCTTTGCTTCTTTTGGGACGCTGCTATTATTAGCTCATTTAGTTTTGCGGTTTATCCCTCTCTGCTGGGGGTGGGTGACTTCAGACTGAACCCTGTGTTAAATCTACCTGGGAAATGAAGCTTTAGGATAATGAGGTTATCCACGCCTGCACTATACAGTAGAAAGCACCCTGGGGTGCCTGTCTTGCTCCCTCTCACTCTCTTTGTTGTCTACCTGCACTCAGATGACTGCTGATGTGTCAGCGGGGAGGGAAGCAAATGGAGGTTCACGCTGTTCGGTTAGATTACATGTAGGGAGGAAGCGGGGTAGGTGTTCACAGAGCTATCACAGCACCCTTGGATGGCATTCTGATATCCCGAGAGGTTAACACCTGTAACATTGGGTAGGGTGGAAAGGGACTTAGGGAGACATGTGTTGGATGATGGAGTTGCTTCTCAGTGGCAGGAAGGAGAAAAAGCCCATTACTACCATCTGCAGAATATCTGAGTTTTAGGCTACATGATATAATATTCCTCCCCTTGAGGCATTGCAGGGCCCTCATGGACCAACAGATAAACAAACTGACGGAGGGTTTAGGCATTTGCTCAAAACCGAGCCCAGATTAGCGAGGGTGTTTTTCCTGCAGAGGCTGCATGGGCTTTAAATGCATGATGTGGACGAACCGTATTCAGATCTCAGTGTAGTATGCAGCTGTTTAATGTTATTGTCTATGCAACCTTCCCGGGAGGCTGGTTTTGTAATCAGAGCTCAGCAGGCAGTGAGGAACTGTGTGGAAGGTAGAGTCTTTAGGCAACATTTAGGACTGTGTGCAGCTCTGTGATTTGGATTATCCTAAGACTGTGTGGTAAAACATAGTGTAGTTATATAAGATTGCATGAGTATTGATCCTGCTACTCTTTTTATAGGAGGTGTGAGATAATGGAGGCGGCGGGGTGAAATCGATTATCACAGTTTAACCTGTCGCTTATTGTTACCGTCACATTTCAGCAGGTTAATTCCCTTTGGTTAGCCCTTTGACCACTTTATTATCACACACACACACACAGATCCATATAAATCAACTGCTTTAATAGGCCCGGGCTGTGCATAGAATTTAATTGATTGCCACCCTCTATGGATCCTCATCGCTGCTATTAACCCGCGCCAAAGGAAGGCCAAAAAGCAGCGTTTTCCTCAGGTGGGAGGTGACGATCAGTCCAGAGGGTCATGTGGTAAAAGGTAAAACTGCACATGAATCATAGAGCGTTTTGAAATTTGTGCAATTACTGTGAGTTATTTGTACAATCTATCTACAGCGGAGGGTCTCAGAGATAGATATGCCATCGCTTCAGAGTGGTTATTGATCCCTTTTATTGTTTGCTTTAATTCATTATTAGTGCAAATGTGGAGATTTCAAAAGGAAATGTGTTTGCTTGGTACAGACTGTGGCATAAACCAGATACTGTAAATACTAATTTCAATAAAAGTATCCTCAGGTTGTATGTTGGCTGATGAGCAACCAAACTTAATCCATCCCTCAGCATTCAAAACTTTGCTTCCCAACATTTTCTGCCTTTCCACTGCATCCCTTTCCAATAGCGCGGCCAGTGGATATTTACTGCCACCTTATGGTCAAATGCTGCTACTGGACTGTTGAGGATGGACTTGCTGTATATGAGTTAATGATGATTTGGGCTATGGCACATTATCTATATATTTTAGAAGATCTGCCTCGTGTCTAAAAAGTCAGTGCAGTCACAATTCAAAACTGAGTCTGAAGCTTTTGCGAGGCTGAATGGCTGTTAATGTTTTCGAAAAAGGAAAAGTTGAAATAAATGTTTATGGCAGGTGGTGCGCTCTCGTCTTCATTTGCATTTTATTCCAGGGTCGTGAAAAAATGTTCTCCTTACCACCAAATCCATTTGTATTTATGGAATGGATTCTTTCAGCCTTTCTTTGGTAGCTGATCTTTAATCTGTCGGGATTTTTCTGCAAATAAGAAGAGTCAAAGATTTAAGGTCATGGATAGTCAGCTATATGAAGCTGTAAGGGGGGAAAAGTCACTGTCTGTTTCTACCAGGGAAAATGAAGACCTGTCAAGTAAGAGGCTATGAATTTATGAATATCTTAGCACCGGTCACAAATTCTCAACTGTGATGTTTGTATTTTAATACCATGCATTATTCATTCACTCCTGCTTTTAAAGGCCTTTTGCTCCTAATTGAAATTTCATGGTAAACTTCATAGGAGAATCTAAGGCTTTGAAAACTTTTACCGGCAGCAACAGTGCCAGCAGACTACTCAGTGTTTGGCGCGGTTCATTTTGCCAAATATAAATGACTTGGCCCGAAGTCAGGAATTTCTCATTTCCCTAATGAATGAAACTCATCCTCTGCTGTCTCAAAAGTTTGCCTTGCCCATACTAAACAGCTCCTTTGGCTCGGCTCCCCATTCAGCGCACACCGGGATATTCCAGCGCTGAACTTAGCAAGCCGGGCTGTCGAAAAGCAAATGCGGTCCAACATTAAAACAAAAATGTTTGGCGGTGCGTAATTAGTCCGGTGTCATGATTGGAGTCATTAAAATAGCTGTAAGAGATAATTGGCGCGCCAGATGGAGAAGGAGACGCAGAAGACGGAGCAGACAACATCGCCATCAGCTATTGAAAGCATCATAATACAAAAGCAGCTGTGGCACCGGGTGAAGAGCGCCACGTTAAATCATGATAAAAGAGACCATCAAGGGAATAAGGGCAGATGAAATTTGGAAATGTGGTAATCAATTATCCCGGTCAGCTTGCTTTAACCCTCTCAACCCCACAACCTGCCGGGGGTTTGAAAAGCATGTTTTTTTTGTTTTTGTTTTCGTTTTTTTTAAAAAAGGCCCAAATTACACCATTTATAATAGCCAGAAACTATAAAATAAAAAAATATCGTAGGATATTCACATTTCTGATGGTCCTGGAACTCCTCATCTGCTTTTGTCAGGAAAAATAACCAAATCTAAGCTTAAAATAATATTTCATCACAGTCACTTTCTTGGAGTTCAGAGGGTTAATCACCAAAAGTATAGTTTTTGGGAAGTCTTAGCTTTTGATGAAGCGCACATACACACACCCACACACACTTAAGAAGGCCATTATTATTATCCCCTATTATCCCACAGTGTCTGTGTTGATGCCTTCAATTAGGAAAGCCATCACAAATGAACCTGAAGGGCCATGTGCTAAATATTTCATTACTGTCTGTGACCAAACCCTCCAACTCAGCCCCAACCTTCTTCCCACACACACACACACACACACACACACACATGACCTCTCCATCTACCTTTCCCTTAATTCCCCTGTCATCCCGATGCCTGCACTCTCCTCTTTTAGAGGGCCTCTTAAGAGCCGACCGGAGGGTTTGCGTGCCTGCCTTCCAAAACAATGGCATGACACCGTGTGCCACCTGCTCATTAATAATGTACAGCACCCACCCACCCTGTCTGAGACCTCAGGGTGCTCCCCACTGGCTCTCTGGTGAGGTCGGGCACCCGCTCGAAAGGTTTGGCTTTGCCTCCTTTTCCCTGCAAGACAAAGCATCCGTGTGAAACAATGCTCTCAGTTATCTGCATCCTGGCGGCAGCATGGTCTTCTCGCACATATGCCGGCCGGTGCCTACTCATTCACTCATTCATGATCTTTTTTTATCTCCATTCATCCGGGGAAAGTCGACGAGGTCCGGGCTCCGTTCCAGCAACACTCTGTTTCATATTCATACTCCACACATCCATACTTACCTACTACCGTCTTACTCACTGCCCAGCTCCAGCAGCTCCTTGAACAGTTGAGTGAGTGCCTTGCTCAAAGGCACACACACATACATGATGCACACGTACACCGTCCCTCTTTCACCCCCTGGTAGTTTGCTGCAGCATTTGGAAGAATTCCCACATCCGCCTCCATCTGCTTCTTATATCCCCAATAGGCTAAAGCAAGCAGTGTCATATCCATGTTTCGTAATCTTCACTCTGTCCGTGGGTGTATGCTTGTGGCAGGAGACACACTATGAGGATTTATAGCCTTTAGCAGTGCTTCCTCTTTCTCTCTGCCCCCACCTGCCCCCCCACCCCTCCTCTTTAAAGCCTGGTGTCCTTGCCAGCAGGAAATGTGGTGCACTGTTGCAGATAGATAGTATCTGATAGTGGGCTGTTGGTGCCCCTCAGACGAGTGCACAGTCAGATTTGAGCTTTCGTGTCTCGCTCTGCAAGAGATGGACTAAAGTTGACTGCAGCCTGGCCGAAACATGCAGAGCACCATCATGATATATCAGTCCACGGCCCAGCAGCATGTGCCCTCCCTCCTCTGCAAACTACTTTCTGGAGCAAAAATGGCGGAATAAATCTTTGCCGGCCTGACTCCCCCCTGTCTCTCTTCCCTCTCTCTCTCCCTCTCTCGCTCGCTTTGCTCATCTGTTAAATGGAGTCTAGTTGGGAAATCAGCCAAAGCCATTCACCCGGCCACTGTGACTCCAGGCAAAACTGGTGACTATATTTATAGCTGGTGCCCGCTTGTGCTAAATAAGGTGGAACAGTGAGCAAATGAATATTCAATTTTAAGTGGGATTAACCAGTAAATGGTTGATGGTGAGCTGCACTAAGCCTCTAGTTTGTAAAATGTCATTTCCCAGGAAAAAGCAAGGCAGTAATTTCCAGTGACTGTGTCAGAGTGTATCGATTGCCTTGGAGGGAGCTGCCAAGACAAAGAATATTAGGAATAAAAGAGATGGAATTCCCCAAGATTGAGATGGGGTCACAGATCGGATGACCCACCAGATCTCTGGCTTAAATGTGGATTAAAGGATGGCTTTGACATAGTGACCAGTAATCCTCTGTGGCCACAGAGGGAACAGATGGTGCATGATGATACACAGTTTTACAGTATTGCTTTTATCACTCTGCTAGATGTGTTCTCTCTTTCTGGAATGATATGATGAATGCATTTATTGACAACATGGGACCGGCAATACCTTAGTGGGATTCACTGCTCCACGATGCTGCGACACTGAGGAAACTCAAAGACAGAGGGAATTAACCCTGATGAAAACTCTAGTCCTGTAATATTCCCACAGGGAGTTACAGTGTGTCTGTAGACCTCAATAGTGAGTTGATATACGATGACTGCTTAATCTCCTATGGTATTACTATAATATTACTGCAATATTCCTAAAGATCTAAAAGTGTCTGTGGCACTGGCCTTACAGTGACCTTATGATACTTCAAAGCATTTTAGCCCGCTATGGTATCCCTATGATATTCCTATGATCGTTACTGTGTCTTTTAAGTTTACAGTGACCTTCTGATACTTTTCAACTATATAGCATCATATTTCTAATAACTTATTTTGTGTCTTGGTATTCAGTAATGAGTTTATAGCAGCCTTGTTGTACTTAATGGTATTTTGATCTCCTGTGGCATCACTTCTCTCTTGGGATTTATAGCTCTTCTGTGACTTTGTATGGTATTCTATCCTCCGAGTATTTATCTCAGCAACACTGCAGTGATTTATTTTTGTATTTTTTTCTTGAAGGAAGATCGTTGCCTGCGAAACGTGAACTTCAAGTCCCAGGGTTCCCTTTAGCCGTTCAAATCCTCTTCTCATTTGTGTTGACTGACTGGTGGTGATCTCAATCGGCTCACGGATAGCGGAGCTCCTTTCAGCGCCACAGCGAGGCAGCTGAGGCTCCGTGTGGGAGGGACTTACGGAGAGCTCCCCTCCGTACTGCCGACCGCCACAGCATCGAGGAGGCATATATAATATTCAAAGCATATTCAAGTGATAAGGCATTTTATCACTCTCCATTATTTGGTCTGAGATACCGAGGGGCGTCTATGAAGAAAAGGAGACGCAAGGGATGCTGAAGTAGAGCGGTCAGTATATTTCTGTTTATTTGTTTAGATTATTTTTCCTCAGGAGGTTTTATTGGGGATTAGGAAAAAATACGGCTATTCATGGTTTGTCCACCCTTATACTGAAAAGCATCTCACTTCTTCTGTTGCGTTCAAGTGCAGTAAGCATTTGCAGTCTGTTAGATATATTTGGAAGTCTTTGTTTCAGCACATCAAAGCTGACTGCCATGTGATTTCAATTTCATTTTCTCGAAAGTATTACTCTGTGGTTATCTGCAAATTATTTTCATGTGTGATTTAGCTCTATATAGCCCAGCCTCACTCGTCTAGCCTATCTTCTGTAGGTTTTATATCACAGTTCGGGGGCAGCCTAATCTAGGTTTACGTGGATTGTTTTCCTAATTGGATAGTGAGGCAGTTGGCTAATCACAGCCACTTAAAGCGCTTTTCACGAGGGATCCGCGGATTTCTCTTAAACAGATCGACTTTGAAGTTGTCTGGTTTGCATCAAGGTGTGTGCAGTTTGCGCATCGTTCCAAATTACGCACAAGTTTTTTGCGCATCAGGCCTTTACGCTTTTAAGGACGGGTAATCTGAGTGAGATGCGCCATTTAACTTACAACTGATGCATATCCTCTTATCAGGGATGCTGTGCACTGACAACGCCACGGGGGGAAGATTAAGAGTGAATCAGCGGGTGGTGAAAAACGAATGGCTTCTCCGGAGCTGCTTTCCGCAGATAAGGCAGACAGACAACCCGATCCTCCCGACGTCCTTGGCCGGGCTTCCAGCGCGCTGCACGTCCACAAGTCGGGCGGATCAACAGGAGGAGCGCTCCTCGGGGAGGGCGGCTGTGCCCCGGCCCTCAGCTGCCAGGGCCGCTGTCACTCAGCACCAAGGACGGCGCCTTCACGCAAAGGAGGGACGGAAGTTAAACTCGGTCATCTCGCTGAGGAGAGAGCCCGAGTTTGCTGCGACGAGGAATTAGAGACATCCTTCACCTACATCGATGAAAATGTTAACCTGCGACTGGCCAGCCCGGCGACGAGTTGCAAAAGTACCCACAGACCCGTGCGCAATGGCGAGCCTTGCGCAGAGACGTTACCGGAGCTTTCCCTCATGTCCGAGGACGATCTCTCCATGGGAGAGAGCTCCGGGTCTTCTGTAGACTACGGCTTTATCAGCGCAGTCACGTTCCTGGTGACCGGGATTTCTTTGGTTATCATATCCTACGCGGTGCCTCGGGATGTGGCGGTGGACCGCGACAGCGTGTCGGCGAGGGAGATGGAGAAGCTGGAGATGGAGAGCGCCCGGATAGGAGCTCACCTGGATCGGTGCGTAATAGCGGGCCTGTGTCTGCTCACGCTGGGCGGAGTGGTGCTCTCCACGCTGCTGATGATCTCCATGTACAAAGCGGAGACGTACAGGAGAAAGCTCATAGCTATTTCCAAGCGCTCCACCAAACTGTATGGCTCTATCAGCCTGAAAACAAGATCCAGCCCCAGTCACTCATCTGCACACCTGTCCCTGGAGGAGGAAATGGAGGAAACTTTGACTTAAAGTGCTGTTGTGCAGATGAGACTTTTTTGTGTGTGTAATTGAGATATTAATAACATATTAAGAATAACACATTGTCTAACAAACACTTGCATTACATTCAAAGTGTAGGTCTACAGACCTGTACTTTTTTGTATCATATAGCTAAAGATATAGAACAAATGCTGTATGCACAGGATAAACAGAAAAGGATAAGAAAAGTATTGTAAAACTAAGTGGGCAGTATTAACAGGAAAAGTACAGTATGTGATATCCAATTGTTTCCAAATGACTAAGCATGGCAGCGAACATAAAAGTGAGCAGTGGAAATCATAAGAGCCTTGTGTCACTAATACTGGATCACATTTTTTGGGGCCTGGGATGCAATCTCCGAGAGCCTCCATTTATTATTGAGGCTATTCATATTTAATGTGAATGTTTCCAAGAGAGAAGTGCTGCACAGACACATTTCAGGGAGAGGGAGAGTGTCTGTCCTCACTTTAGGACTGAGGAGTAGGAGTGTGGATGGATGCAGAGCTCTCCCCATCCGGTCTGATGTGGCAAAATCAGCTCAGTGGCCCACATGATAATATCCAGTGACAGTCTCTCTGTGGTGCAGTGCTGAGGTAAGCCAATAAGCTCAGCCCCGTGCATCTCAGCCAGAGCCCCATGTCGGTTTGATTGTAGTGAGCAGTTTGACTGTGTTTGACAGCAGCGACTTGTACTGTGCATCCTCCTCTGCTCTCTGTTGATCCACTCTGCTCTCCTTCCACCCCTCCGCTCACCTCCTCTCTCTCTGCTCTCACTTCTTCATCTCTCTCTCTCTCTCTCTCTCTCTCTCTCTCTCTCTCTCTCTCTCTCTCCCACAGGAGAGCTTCCTCCTCCTTCCTGCAGAACTTCGGTGCTCTCACACACGTGAACAAGCTTATACTCGACATTTAAACCGTGCAATGCTTATGCAATGAGTGTGTGGGAAGGGTCCTGGGTGACCACGACTAAGTGCCTACAACACTTCAAGGTTGACGAGCTTCTGTCTTTCTTTCTTTTTGTCTTTCTTTCTTTCTTTTTATATTTCTTTCTTTCTTGTCCTTTCTCTTATTTTTTCTCTCCAACTGCGGATGGGCTCAAGAACACTTAATCGCACATGAAAGAGTTGCCCTACTTCCAAAACTGCACTACTTCAAAGAGCTAACTACCTTTCCAAAGAGAGGTATTGTCCTTTTAAAAGGTTATATTTGATGTTATCACAGTGATTTGCTGACTAAAATATAGCAGTGGAATATATTACTGAGCAAAGAGCTTATAAAAGGTTTTTCATGTGCAGAGTTTCAAAAAATGTTATTGCTCTAGGGACAAGATAAGTCCTTGATGAGCATAATTTTTAACAAACTCTCCATTGAAGAGGAATTCAGTCTTGGTCCAAGCTTAGTCCCAGTGAAACCAGCCCTTTCTCTGTTTTTCTGTTATGTTTATGCAGGCCTGTAAAAAAGAAAAAAGAATGCAAAGCAGTTTCCTTACAAGAAAAATGAATTGTCATTGTAACCTGCTCAGTGGGACTATGAATCATGTATGAATGCTAAAATGTATAATTATTTGCATATATGGATAGCAAAGCCTTCCACAAGACTGCTGAAGTGCTGCTGGTTTTTGGAAGCATTATTCTGTTACCTTGGTTTCTCTTCTCATTTTTCACTTCCCAAGCCGTGTGATCTTAATTCAAGGCTTACATTCAAAACGACATGAGTCAGCCTCCATTAATGAGACGTGCAGTGAGGCTGATTACGCCACGGTAAACAGCTCGGGGGCAGATCATTGTTGTGCTTTCATTCGACAGTGTTGCCTCTCTGTACACTGTCAAAAGATATTGTAAAGTGCCCGCCCAGGCACTGTCAAATGAAGCAGAGGGAACAGGCTTGGGATCTGCTTAATGCCATTTTTGAACTCAATTAGTGAAAAGAGAAAGGTATTTGAAATATCAGTGATGAAAAAGGTGATTTCTGGAGTTGATTGCGGTATTAAAAGGAGTACTCCAACATTTTGGGCAAAATCCCCTTTTTCCGACCTGTCCAGACTGCGACAAGATGTTTGATACCATTTTCACCTCTGTGCGTCCGCTCTTTGGGTTCCTATGGGTAGCATTTCATGTTAGCTTAGCATAAAGACTTGAAGTCTACAGGAGTCATAAGCCTAGCTCCGTCAAAGTGAAAAAACAAACAAAAGTAAGTCCTAAGCTGTCTGATTTACACAATGTATCATGTATTTGAAATACACGTCTTGGATTCTTTTTAAAAAAACAGGTTTTTTTAGAAGTTAGATGGTAGAAACTATGGATGGTAGGAACCATAAATGCTGAACATGTGTTCAACGGTTATAGTTCCTACTATGTAACTTCTGTTAAAACAAAAATCCAGGACATGCATTTCAAATACACATGATACATTGTGTAAATAAGACAGCCTTGGAGTTGCTGTAAGGTTTATTGTTTCTTTTTGACGGAGCTAGGCTAATGACTCCTGTAGACTTCAAGTCTTTATGCTAAGCTAACATGAAATGCTACCCATAGGAACTGAACCAGTGGACATACAAAGGTGAAAATGGCATATAACATCTTGTCGCAGTCTGGGTAAGTCGAATAAATGGTATTTTGCCCAAAATGTTGGAGTATTCCTTTAAAATAATTACATTTAAATCCTGAACACATTTAGATGGAGACATGGTCGCTGCAGCAATGAACAAATACTAATTTGCGTTACTGAGGCTTTCCATTTGCTTTCTGCAGCCACACAGAGCTGACACAAGTGTGTGCATCCCTGAAAAACATCCACTGAGTTTTGGAATGGCAATAAAACACCAAATGAAGAGATTTCCAGGGAAGGTAATAAAAGTTAACAGTCCCAGCGAGGCAATGTTGTCCTGTTCCCTTCACAGAAACTGTAGATCCACTTCCAGTATGACAGATGTTACCGTGATGTTTCATTTCGCAGGCTTTCCTGGTGATGTTGGCTGTGGGAGCGACGTGTGACGCCCAAGTACCAAGGCCTCTTTTTCTCCCTCTCACTAATATTTGGCCTTCAAATTAATCTTGTTCAACACTTAAAGGGCAGCCAACAGCAACGTTCCCCACGCCAGCCCTTATGTATGATAGTACTGAGTAATTAATTCGAACTCCAGCAACACGGATGGCGGCTGCATTACTCATACTTCTGCGCTCTCCCTCCACTGTCAGAGCCATATTCCGAAGTGGCATCATCTGTGAGAATGTCACTCTTGTAACACTCAGAGGATTGTACATGCCCAAGGGAACCTATTAACATTGCAGACTTCAAACAGACTCATCTGCAGCATGTAATGCACTGTACAGTAGGTTTTCAGTCATTCACTATGGCTTCCTCCCTCTCTCCTTTCCTCTTCTTTTTTATCCCCCTCTCTCCTTTTCTGTCCTCCTCCACGGTTGGCACAGCGCCTCAGAGCCAACACCAAGCTTCCCCCTCATACAGCCAACTAAACGTGTTTGGGGGATTTAATCAGGGATTTGCTTGAAGCGACAGCATTTTACACGCCAAGCTCAAGTGTATTTCCAGAGGTTTCATGCATAAGCTCTTTATCCTTGAGCAGCGCACAGCCAAATCACACTTATTGATATTTCCTTGGGTTCTCTGTGAACCGATCTCTTCAGGTAAGACTGGGAACAGCTGAGCTGCTCCCATCAGCTAATTTCCCAAAGGTATTATTGTGCTCCTCCACCTTGCCAGTGATGATTCTGTGGGTGTTGGTGTCCAAAAGTATACTACCATTGAATGGGTGTGTCGCTAAAAAAATCCATTTAGTGTCCTGTGATGGACAAAATGCTGTTTCAGAGACATTACCACCTTGACAAGAAAAATGGTTTAGGGAAAAACGGTGCTTTGTATGTATGTGTGTGTGTAAGACAGAGAGACAGAGCATGATAGTAATAAATGGAGGGGGAGTGTATGTGTCTGCAGTGTACATGCATTTATTAAAGGAATACTCCAACATTTTGGGCAAAATACAATTTTTTTACATATCCAAACAGAGACAAGATGTGCAATACTATTTTCACCTCTGTATGTCCACTGCTTTGGTTCCTATGGGTAGCATTTCGTGTTAGCTTAGCATAAAGACTTGAAGTCTACAGGAGTTGTTAGCCTAGCTCCGTCAAAGTGAAAAAATAAACCTTACAGCAACTCTGAAGCTGTCTTATTTACACAATGTATTGTGTATTTGAAATAGTAAGTAAGATTGTAGGAACGACAGATGGGTAGGAACTATAACTGCTGAACACATATGTTAAGATGATATACAGTAGTTCTTACCATCTATAGTTCTCCTCAGACAAAATTTTCAAGACATGTATTACACATACACATGATACACTGTAAATAAGACAGATTCAGAGTTGCTGTACAGTTTATTTTTTCACTTTGACGGAGCTAGGCTAATGACTCCTCTAGACTTCAAGTCTTTATGCTAAGCTAACATGAAATGCTACCCATAGGATTTGAACTAGTGGACGTACAGAGGTGAAAATGGTTTTGAAAATCTTGTCTGTCTGGGTAACTCGGAAAAAAGGTATTTTTCCCAAAACGTTGAAGTTTTCCTTTATAGCGTTTGTATAAATGATTACAACTGAAAGTAGCAGCAACTGCCTTTCTTTTGTTATACACATTAGATAAAGTTATATTTAAAGTGAGTTTGCCCTCCATCTACCAGTAGATGGTATAGTAAGAGGCACAAAATAAACAACATAAGAAAAAAGAAAAATCACCTCTATTGATTGTTCATGAGGGGACCCCTAAAGCCAGCCTCCTCATGAATATGACTTCATTCTTGATGTCTTTGTCTGTTGCCTTACTGAGACAAGATATTTTTAGTCGATGCAGCTCATTGTATTGTAAATGCAGCCTCCAAAGCCGGCTGCTTAGGATGCACTTAGCCTGGCTGTGTTTTACATTTAGCTTGCAAGAGCATTGATCTCCATTGTTCAGCCCTCCTCAGCCCTGTGTTTCATTTATTTATTTCATTTTTTTTTTTTTACATGAAATCAGCTTAAAGTTCCTGTGAAATCCAAGTTTACATTGTGTCCTTTTTCAAACTTTGTCATGAGATACCAGGCCTCTCCCCATCGATAAAGCCTACTGAACTGTTCTATAGCTCCTTATTTCTCTTGTGTTATCCCTGAACCATTCAGCAATCCATTACGTGCGGTAAGACTAAACAAAACCCTCTTCGTACAAGGAAGGACCACAAATACTGCTCCGTGTCAAATCGATTTATGTCTCTGGTCAGCCATGTTCTGCGCCGCTGACACTGAGGCAGTCCTGAGAAGAGCTTTGTCACTGGCTCACTGGCCAAACACTAATGCTTCTTCGTTGCCTCATCCCTCAGTCGGCAATCAGGCCTGCCATATCCAGACACAAGAACGTCTGTGGAGCCATTCCCTCTGTTGTTCTTGGTGCTTACAATCACTTTCTCAGGCGGCTAAACTATCAGTCTGCTGACTGCTCTATGGTAACAGAGAAAGGAAATGAGGTGATCCATAGGGTCAATGTTACAGTAAAACCATTCAACCATTGCAGGGAGGCAGGACAGGCTAAATCTCTCTCTCCCTCTTTCTCTCTCTCTCACTCTCTCTCTCTCTCTCTCTGTGTGTGTGTGTTTCTAAGAAGTGGAGCAGAATAGCAAAGCAGGCATTTTGATTATCCAGCACAGGGTGAATTTTAAATGGGCTGTTTGCTGTGGCAAAGGCCGTGGCCTTGCCAGTGATGTGGCTGCACAGTGCCTGCTTTAACAAGAGCCCTCCAGGAAAACGCATTGCTTTAATCTTGTCATTGAGGTGAATGCTTCTCCAGCTTAACAGACATCTGCAATGTGAATTCATTGCGCACGGATCAGTTCTTGTCTTGATCACCCCTTCATGACAGCCCATTCTGTGATAAATCAGACACTGTTGCTTGGTTCCCTTGATTTAATTTGTATCAAATTGCTAATGCAGTTATTCGTCATGCATGGCCTCTCGTCTGTGCTTGTTTCCCCCATTATGCCCATGCATTTACCTCTAATTACAGTAATAATGATTGCTTGCTAGTTTGCTGCAGTAAATAAGTGGACTCGAATGTGACCTTCAGAAAGCCTTCAGTAAGTGAGGCAAACATTACGGCTCATCTCCTACAACATCTCACCAAGCAAACAACATGGACAGGCATCCTGAGTGATCTGGCACATTCATACTTATACAAAAAGCACATTGTGAATGTTTGTGTTTAGTAGATTGGAGCTTTAGTTATGCTAACATTTCTTGAAGACAGAGCTGCTCTGGAGACAGAAATAAGCCTCAATGAGCGGAACCAATGAACCACAATGCTTCAGCCCATAATGCACCTGGAAGTATCCAAATCTACAAGAAGAAGAAGAGGAGGAAGAAGACAAAGGTTAAGAGAGGAAGTGGCAAATATCAGGGAGCTCTAGTTAGCTAGGTTATATAGTTAGCCTTGCGAATCATTCAAGTTCAAACTAGTCATACTAGCCTATAGACATTTAGGTAAACCACTTATCTGCCCTTCCAGTGTCATGAATACATGCTTTGGTCATGAATAAATGAAAAAAGAAGTGATTGCATTTATGTTTTATTTATATTTTAACCACAATTCCTTGTTTGCCACTTAAGATGGCCAGTTAGCTAACTCGTACTCCCAAAAAACCTGCAGTCTCTCTCTCTGGCTCCAGAGCAGCTCTGGCTCTGAACGCCATGCTTGTGTGTGTTAATGTGTGTATGTTTGTG
Organism: Holocentrus rufus; assembly: GCA_900302615.1. Lineage (NCBI taxonomy): Eukaryota > Metazoa > Chordata > Actinopteri > Holocentriformes > Holocentridae > Holocentrus > Holocentrus rufus. Next base: position 15,567 of record OMLF01020031.1, read on the forward strand.
GTTTCCAGCACCTCCAGTGTGCTGTAGCCCTCAGCTTCAGTGCGGCCCGCTGACAGTGGGGGAGAAATCAGCTTTAGACAATCAGCTGTGTTTAGACTAGGAGCCGGGTAGCTGATAGAAGATAGGCTCCACGCTGGACGGAGTCAGCGGTGTTGTTGGGTCTGAGGCTGAGGCTGGAAGCAGGCACTGCCGAGCTGATTGTCTCCGCTGCATTTCATTTGCCTCCAGTGTTGTGTTACCAGTCAACATTGGACTGCTGAGAGATGATACTGGCTGGCGGAGAGAGCCAGCAGGATGTGGAGAAGGAGGATGCTGACAGGGTGAATGCATACATGGGCACACGCAGTTACACACACTCTCACACACAGTCATGCACAAACACACACACGAGCGACTACATGCATGCACACTCATGCACAAATTTTCAGCACAATTCAGGCTCATGCCTTCTCTCAAAGTACAATGAAACTGAAAAACAATAGTAGGAAATAAAAAAGAACAGACACATAAAGATATAAACAATTAAACAATAAAGCAAAATAGAATGCAATGAATATATTTTTAAAAATCATTTTCTTTCCTGCTTAGCCCATTAGAGTTTCCCACATTCATGACACAGGAGGCTTGAAATGGCAGGTAATGATTGCACCAATGCCGTTGATGAGGAAAAAATTGCATAATGATCCTAACATCATAATTAATTTAGTGACCATAATCCTCATTGTCCTCTTTGTAGATTATCTTGAGGGAGGGCAGAGGCAGGCCACACTGGGGAGAGAATTGATCTTCAACAGTTGGTTTCAACATCTGCAGGCAGGCGTCATCAATCACGTGCTCAGAAATTTATTTAGCATTTAGGATTTTGATCTGCCATATGGTTTTACTTTGATCCACGATATATGCTTTCATCTTAATGACTGAGGCCAACCTGAAGATGGCAGCATTAGACCTCACATATACAACCCTGCAGCCGAGACGCTCAGCATCACAGTCACTGCTGCGATGGGATCCTTTTGCTCTGAGCATAGGCTGTGTGAAATCCCTGGATTACAGTGTTGAGCTTTGTAAGTCACTTGGACTCTCTAATAAAAATTCACATGGTAAAAATCTTGCTGAAAGGTTCACTTGCAAGGTTTTGATCCACTCCACTTTTCTCTCGTCAATGTATTCATTCCCCTACAATCTAATTTACTTGTTCATGAGTACACTTATAAATGCAGGAACACAACTTCCTCTGGAGGTTTTCTCTGAGAACCCTTCTATCCCCTGTGTGGTATTGTGCAACATCTGGCTCCGGGCTGTGTATTGATCTTGACTGAGGTCAAAGTGAGGGGGTGGGAAGGTTGGCTGGGAGGGCGAAGGGGGTACTTGTGTGAGTTAATAGCACAGGTCCTTTTTAAGGACCTCTTGTTTGTCCCAGAGAGCATTTACCATCAAGTGCAGCTCGACCATTCAAGGAGAGCGAGTGTTGCTCCCAGAGGAGATCAACCGGCCAGGAACTGAATTATTCATCCAGGCCAATGTCTTCTCAGAGAACCAGGAGCCTGTGATGATGAGAGGCTATAAAATACTCCACTACCTCCACAAATTTCCACCTCGTTCTTTCACTTTTTCTCAGTCTCCTGCACACTTTCAATGTATTCCTCTTTCAGTTTTCTGCATCCTCTGTCTCCTTGCTTGTCACTGCCCCCTCAGTTTTCTATATCGCTCTCCCTTCTCCCTCTTCACTCTATCTTTTCTTTACCTTTCTGCCTTGGCACAAAAAAGTGTTTTGCAACTGATATACAGATGATGATGCCTGGGATCTGATGTCTTAACGCAATAATACCTCCACCCTGCCCCCCTGCCCTCGCTCCCTTCCATGGTCTGCCGTGAAGGGGGCTCTTTGCGGGAAACTCTAGCATACAATCGTATCTGCTCGCATCTCAAGTTTCCCAGTGGCACAGCACACCGATGTGAGGCAATGCATTCTCATCATCCTAACCTTCAAATTCGCTTTTCTCCTCCTCCTCCTCTTTCTGGAACTCCTATCCCTTCTCTGTATCCTCTCATGTTTCCCTTTTCTCTGTTTGTCCTCCTCATCCTTCTACCTTGCAATGATGTGAAGGCAGGAGAGAAGTAGGTTGAAAAAAGACAGCGCGGAGCTGAAATCGTGGTGTTTACTTGACATTAAGGACATCTAGGTGGCTGGTATATATGTCAAATGACCTTTGCAGGGATGTGTAAGTGGGTAAACTACCAGCTGAAGTCAGGATTTTGCTTTGATAAAACTCTCCTCCTGTGCTAATTGATGCTGTATCCAACCTCCACATCCCAATCATCAGTGACAATGAAATCCATGTGGGTTTGTTCAGGAGCAGCTGTAACTCTTCTTGAACAAAAATGTCACAGAGAAAATTTCATACATGCCAAGTGAGTCCAAAGTCAATACCATACTGTTGCTGCAATCCATATTAGACACATGTGAAGAGGTTGGTAATGACAAATAAGCAAGCATAAGAAGTGTGATTATTCTGTTACTTTATGAACAAGGATTTATCAACAATGGCGTCCTCATTGATCACCTCAGTGTAAACTTCAACTACAAATACAGCAAAGTTAGCCTGCTGTCAGCTCCCTCTCTTGACAAAAAGTGTCTTCGTTTTTATCATTGTTATGCTTAAGACAAACTGTAGATGATGTAATCACGTCCTCGGAGTCAACAGTGTACCGAGGCCAATATGGATTAAAAATCTGAATTCAGGGGCTCAATGCACTGCCGATACATTACGTCACCCGTTCTGCGCTGTTATTCATTTCTCGCAGCGTAATTGAACTGGCCACCAATGATGTCATCTAAACAACTTCATTCAGAAGTTCTTTTGTTGCTCCTGTATGCGACTGGGTGCTGCGGTCCATCACCATAACTCTGATAAATGGACTGGCAGTGGCGAGCCGCGAGCGTGCTTGGCCTCCGCTGAAGAGATTGGCAGGTGTTTGATATTCACGAAAGGCTACACCCCCCCCTAAAAGCATGTCTTAGTCTCCAAACTATACAGACTTGGTGCCCATTGAAAACAACAGATGAGTCATCTTGGGTGGACAGTGATGGAGCTGACTACCTCTAACCCCGTCTGCTCATCAGATTAATGACCTATCAGCCTGTTTATTGACACAAATAAAATGACTTCTCTTCAGTTATGCCTAGGGTCTCTCGCACTCTCTCTCCCTCCCCATCTCTCTGTACTTCCTAATGTCCCTCTCTATCACTCAGTCCCACTCTCTCTCTCCCTCTGTCTTGGTGGCCAAGGTTAGAGAGGCATGATGA